>CM026578.1:25660483-25711863 GCA_000180635.4 Pristionchus pacificus
CCGTTTTTCTCCAGTTCTCTCACATCTGTTTCATTTTCGAAATAATCCTCGACTCACTAATCGAATTATCCGAACTTTTTCATTCTTTCGAAACCACAACTCGATTTCGATCATCTCTTTTTAACTAACTAGAAAGTTGACTAAAAAGTTGCTCTAACTCTACTACTAGAAAGCTTCGTCTGACGCCAGGCCAGCACGGGTGCACGCAGTAGTGATCTCAATTCAATACCCAATACTAGGAGACAATACCAATTAATTGGGTAATTGGTATTGGGTTGACCAATTAATTGACTTTTATCCCTCATTTTCCGAGGGAGTGAGCGGCCGTAAAGTCAATTAATAGGGTATTGGAATTGGTTGGACATCCCTAATACGCAGGCCCCGGTCTTCGTTTCTATTCAATCGCTTTTCCAATCGAAGAGTTTATCTAAAAAAAAAGAGGAGAACACGGAACAACAAGGCGGTTCGAATAAATAGAATCGCGCGATAAAAGAAGCTGGTTGGGGACAGATTTATATTCGAACAGTCAGAGTGTAGAATCCGTCTGTTCATTCTGCGTTCACTCTGAGCAAGGTATTCGAAATGAAGAATGTGGTACTTATTTCTTCAAGGAAACCATAACTATCGTAGCGCATGTGCACATTTCAAAAAATCATGATGTGATTGAATTTTCGAAATTACCATACAAATATTGCGATAAGAATACAGTACTCTTGCTCGCCGCTGGCTGGTTGAAGGCTATGGTAGATAAAAACATTGAGTAGCAACAATAGGATAAAACAAGAGAGATCAATAGACCAGAATTTTTTTTTTTACTTGACGAATGTGATGGAAATAAATTTCAGAAAAATAGAATAGATTTTTTTCTAAATGCATAGTTTCAAAATTGAAGGAGGGGCGTGCGGGCGCACCATGCATAAAAGAGAGTATGAAAGGGATTGCGCACCTCAATTTCCTCCTTCATTTCCTCTACTTCTCAAGTCTCTTCCTGACAGAATGCTCCCAACACTAATGTCCGTATGGTCGAAGACTGACTCCGAAGGCGCTAAAATCCTCCCAATCTCGACCCGTTTCCACGATGGATGGGTAGTGGTCGAGTCGCCCGAATCTGGGTTTTTTTGTGCAAAAGGCGAATGATATCGGATCACGACCTTTCAGACTTACGCGTAAGCAAGAGCCAGAATCTTTCTGACTTGCTTAGCGCAGCGGGGGAAGAAGGAGTAGTGCGATTCGCGGATGGGAACTCACTGCCGTGCACTCGTCGTCACATCCAGGTTAATATTTGTGCAACAAAAAGAACAAATCATATTTGCTGATGGGCAGATCCATTCCATGATGTTAGTATAAAGATGTGTCTATACATAAATTATTCAGTTCTCCTATGCCGATCATCTACACTACGGCTCCTTTGGGGACCTTGTCACTAGAGCAATCTACACTCAAACGAGCACACAAATAGCAGTGAAGGCGAGGCTTCGCTTTACGAAACGTTTCGAAAGAACGTGACTTTTTCGAAATGAAACAGTGATGTGCGTTGATTTTCTGATCTTTGCTGTTGCAGATCATAAGAATCTTCGATCGACTAAGCGGAAAGAACGATGGAAGATCAATGAACGATGTACGATTCTTAATTTTTCAATAATTTTACGAATTCTCCTCCAGATTTTGCGCAAAATGAAGCTCGCAGAACTAATGTGGCACGAAAACATTGTGAGGCTACACGGATTCGTCATCGAAGTTTGTTTATTGACAAGTAAATGTATTTTAGATAACATGAATATTTTAGGAGATGACTTGCTACATGATAATGGAGCCATTGAGGGCCAGTTTGAGCGAGGTATGAAATGTGATCATCACCATAGATGATAGCTATCTATTTCAGGTCATAACTGTCATTCATTCCAATAACATTTCAAAATGCGACAATTCCGAGCTGGAGAATTTCCTCGGCAGCATGACTGTTGATGTGTTTTTTTTTGTGAAAATAAAGTGAAAAGTCGCTAAATTTCAGGCGGTCAGCGCGATTGCGTTTTTACTTGAACTAAAAATTTGCTCTGGTAATTTACCTCTTTTCTAAGCATAGAGCATCATTATTTTGCAGTGCTTTCACCGAAAAGAATTTTGATCGGCGACGATGGAACGGTGAAAATCTGCGCATCGGCAGCTATCGAATCCGGAGGAGCGGTGCCCGTTCGGTACTCGGCGGTAGGCTAATTTTCCTTTTTTATCGTTCTTTTTATCGTTTTTTATCGCGCTCATTGAATAATAAATGAAGCTAAGGAACTGAAATCGTTAATGTTTCAGCCCGAACTCCTAGAGGGTGGGGTAGAAAAGAACTACAACAAAGCATGCGTCTGGAGCTTAGCCATCCTACTCGTGAGCCAGTTTATTTTCTTTTATTTAAAAAAACATGTATTTTCAGATCGAGGCAGCGACCGGCCACTACCCGTACTCGGGCAGCATCGTAAGTTATAATTACTGTAAATTTACCATTATTTCGATTTTTGGCCAAATTTTTTCCCGCTTCATTTAGAGCGGATGTTGCCTGGACCAAAAATCGAAGGAGTTAAATCAGATTTTATGTCTTCGAAATTCAGGATTTCGTTATCGCGGATCAGATTACCGACGGAAAGCAACGGCCTCGACTGGGCAAGCAGTTTTCCCATCGGATGAGGAACTTTGTCGATGCGTGGTAAGCAGAAGTGCTCGAAATGAGACAAGGGAGGGAACTGGCGCTTTCTCTCCCGCTTTGCTCTCGATTTGATTTCTGCTCTTTGAAAGATGTAGTGAGCTGGGCTGATAGAATGAGGAAGCCGCCTCCTCATTTCGCGTGCTTACTTTGAACCAGGAATGAAGACATGCGTTGTCATTACAGTCCTCAGAGTACTCAATCAACAACTAGTCAAATGGATTTCGAAATACATCCTGAACGAGAATTTTGAAGCTGAGACAGATGTGACGTGGTGATGGAGCCACGTGATGGAGTGGTGGTATGAGCAACAAAACTATTGCTTTGAATCCCAATAAGGTCCGAGAGTAGAATGGAAAAATAATAATGTTTCGGAGGCAAGATAACTTGTATTTTTTTCCAGTTTGTTCCACTCGCCCCAGTCCAGAGCCAGTGTCTCAGCCGCCGATGCGAATTGTCTCCAGGTGCGCATTGATATTATTATTTATTTAATAATTTAGAATTATAGAACAAGCGATTTCTTCGGCTTCATGCGCAGAGGGAGGGCAGGTATTCATTTTTGAACGATAATGAAGAAAAACTTTCGATAATCCCCTCCTTCAATCTAATCGATAAATTACAGGCAAGAATCTGTGAGAGCAGTGCTGCAAAAGACCCTACCACACCTCGAAGAGTTGAGGAAGGAAAGATGAATTATCATCTAATGTGCTGCTACAATAATAAATTTTTCAACTTGTTTGATATTTCAAAAACGGGTCTAACTGCTACGATACAAGTACACCACCGTTGCTTAACTTGACAGATCGGACGGGATGTCGTGTTCTCAACGGGGTATGGTCGTAAGCGAGAGTGGAGGGGGTAAGAATCGGTGAGTATTCTGCGGAGCGATGTGCGCTTGTGCAGCGGCGAGTTGGCTGGTCACTAGGAGTTTTTCGAGCACAGCTCGCGAACGCTTCAGTAACTTTCTTCGGTATCAACACGACTTTTGTTCGTCTCTTCACTCCGCACTCAATGAGCTCGAGAACAGCGTCCGCAAAGGTTCTGCGGTAATTTTGTGGCGGATATTGCAAAGACGAAATAAATAAATCGATGCACCAATTGTGTTGAAAGATAAGGACGACATTGGATAGGCAGTCTGGAAATAAAATGCTGCAAAACATCATTTACAGCAGGGTTCAGATGGCAACAATCAAAATGTGATGTGGCTAAAAGGGCAAAATGCTTACAACACCCAGGATTCCCAAGCCGTCTCCGATCCAAGTACTAACTGGGCCCACCGTTGCTTAACTTGACAGATCGGACGGGATGTCGTGTTCTCAACGGGGTATGGTCGTAAGCGAGAGTGGAGGGGGTAAGAATCGGTGAGTATTCTGCGGAGCGATGTGCGCTTGTGCAGCGGCGAGTTGGCTGGTCACTCGGAGTTTTTCGAGCACAGCTCGCGAACGCTTCAGTAACTTTCTTCGGTATCAACACGACTTTTGTTCGTCTCTCACTCCGCCACTCAATGAGCTCGAGAACAGCGTCCGCAAAGGTTCTGCGGTAATTTTGTGGCGGATATTGCAAAGACGAAATAAATAAATCGATGCACCAATTGTGTTGAAAGATAAGGACGACATTGGATAGGCAGTCTGGAAATAAATGCTGCAAAACATCATTTACAGCAGGGTTCAGATGGCAACAATCAAAATGTGATGTGGCTAAAAGGGCAAAATGCTTACAACACCCAGGACTCCCAAGCCGTCTCCGATCCAAGTACTAACTGGGCCCACCGTTGCTTAACTTGACAGATCGGACGGGATGTCGTGTTCTCAACGGGGTATGGTCGTAAGCGAGAGTGGAGGGGGTAAGAATCGGTGAGTATTCTGCGGAGCGATGTGCGCTTGTGCAGCGGCGAGTTGGCTGGTCACTAGGAGTTTTTCGAGCACAGCTCGCGAACGCTTCAGTAACTTTCTTCGGTATCAACACGACTTTTGTTCGTCTCTTCACTCCGCACTCAATGAGCTCGAGAACAGCGTCCGCAAAGGTTCTGCGGTAATTTTGTGGCGGATATTGCAAAGACGAAATAAATAAATCGATGCACCAATTGTGTTGAAAGATAAGGACGACATGGATAGGCAGTCTGGAAATAAAATGCTGCCAAAACATCATTTACAGCAGGGTTCAGATGGCAACAATCAAAATGTGATGTGGCTAAAAGGGCAAAATGCTTACAACACCCAGGATTCCCAAGCCGTCTCCGATCCAAGTACTAACTGGGCCCACCGTTGCTTAACTTGACAGATCGGACGGGATGTCGTGTTCTCAACGGGGTATGGTCGTAAGCGAGAGTGGAGGGGGGTAAGAATCGGTGAGTATTCTGCGGAGCGATGTGCGCTTGTGCAGCGGCGAGTTGGCTGGTCACTCGGAGTTTTTCGAGCACAGCTCGCGAACGCTTCAGTAACTTTCTTCGGTATCAACACGACTTTTGTTCGTCTCTTCACTCCGCACTCAATGAGCTCGAGAACAGCGTCCGCAAAGGTTCTGCGGTAATTTTGTGGCGGATATTGCAAAGACGAAATAAATAAATCGATGCACCAATTGTGTTGAAAGATAAGGACGACATTGGATAGGCAGTCTGGAAATAAAATGCTGCAAAACATCATTTACAGCAGGGTTCAGATGGCAACAATCAAAATGTGATGTGGCTAAAAGGGCAAAATGCTTACAACACCCAGGATTCCCAAGCCGTCTCCGATCCAAGTACTAACTGGGCCCACCGTTGCTTAACTTGACAGATCGGACGGGATGTCGTGTTCTCAACGGGGTATGGTCGTAAGCGAGAGTGGAGGGGGTAAGAATCGGTGAGTATTCTGCGGAGCGATGTGCGCTTGTGCAGCGGCGAGTTGGCTGGTCACTAGGAGTTTTTCGAGCACAGCTCGCGAACGCTTCAGTAACTTTCTTCGGTATCAACACGACTTTTGTTCGTCTCTTCACTCCGCACTCAATGAGCTCGAGAACAGCGTCCGCAAAAGGTTCTGCGGTAATTTTGTGGCGGATATTGCAAAGACGAAATAAATAAATCGATGCACCAATTGTGTTGAAAGATAAGGACGACATTGGATAGGCAGTCTGGAAATAAAATGCTGCAAAACATCATTTACAGCAGGGTTCAGATGGCAACAATCAAAATGTGATGTGGCTAAAAGGGCAAAATGCTTACAACACCCAGGATTCCCAAGCCGTCTCCGATCCAAGTACTAACTGGGCCCACCGTTGCTTAACTTGACAGATCGGACGGGATGTCGTGTTCTCAACGGGGTATGGTCGTAAGCGAGAGTGGAGGGGGTAAGAATCGGTGAGTATTCTGCGGAGCGATGTGCGCTTGTGCAGCGGCGAGTTGGCTGGTCACTAGGAGTTTTTCGAGCACAGCTCGCGAACGCTTCAGTAACTTTCTTCGGTATCAACACGACTTTTGTTCGTCTCTTCACTCCGCACTCAATGAGCTCGAGAACAGCGTCCGCAAAGGTTCTGCGGTAATTTTGTGGCGGATATTGCAAAGACGAAACAAATAAATCGATGCACCAATTGTGTTGAAAGATAAGGACGACATTGGATAGGCAGTCTGGAAATAAAATGCTGCAAAAACATCATTTACAGCAGGGTTCAGATGGCAACAATCAAAATGTGATGTGGCTAAAAGGGCAAAATGCTTACAACACCCAGGATTCCCAAGCCGTCTCGATCCAAGTACTAACTGGGCCCACCGTTGCTTAACTTGACAGATCGGACGGGATGTCGTGTTCTCAACGGGGTATGGTCGTAAGCGAGAGTGGAGGGGGTAAGAATCGGTGAGTATTCTGCGGAGCGATGTGCGCTTGTGCAGCGGCGAGTTGGCTGGTCACTAGGAGTTTTTCGAGCACAGCTCGCGAACGCTTCAGTAACTTTCTTCGGTATCAACACGACTTTTGTTCGTCTCTTCACTCCGCACTCAATGAGCTCGAGAACAGCGTCCGCAAAGGTTCTGCGGTAATTTTGTGGCGGATATTGCAAAGACGAAATAAATAAATCGATGCACCAATTGTGTTGAAAGATAAGGACGACATTGGATAGGCAGTCTGGAAATAAAATGCTGCAAAACATCATTTACAGCAGGGTTCAGATGGCAACAATCAAAATGTGATGTGGCTAAAAGGGCAAAATGCTTACAACACCCAGGACTTCCCAAGCCGTCTCCGATCCAAGTACTAACTGGGCCCACCGTTGCTTAACTTGACAGATCGGACGGGATGTCGTGTTCTCAACGGGGTATGGTCGTAAGCGAGAGTGGAGGGGGTAAGAATCGGTGAGTATTCTGCGGAGCGATGTGCGCTTGTGCAGCGGCGAGTTGGCTGGTCACTAGGAGTTTTTCGAGCACAGCTCGCGAACGCTTCAGTAACTTTCTTCGGTATCAACACGACTTTTGTTCGTCTCTTCACTCCGCACTCAATGAGCTCGAGAACAGCGTCCGCAAAGGTTCTGCGGTAATTTTGTGGCGGATATTGCAAAGACGAAATAAATAAATCGATGCACCAATTGTGTTGAAAGATAAGGACGACATTGGATAGGCAGTCTGGAAATAAAATGCTGCAAAACATCATTTACAGCAGGGTTCAGATGGCAACAATCAAAATGTGATGTGGCTAAAAGGGCAAAATGCTTACAACACCCAGGATTCCCAAGCCGTCTCCGATCCAAGTACTAACTGGGCCCACCGTTGCTTAACTTGACAGATCGGACGGGATGTCGTGTTCTCAACGGGGTATGGTCGTAAGCGAGAGTGGAGGGGGTAAGAATCGGTGAGTATTCTGCGGAGCGATGTGCGCTTGTGCAGCGGCGAGTTGGCTGGTCACTAGGAGTTTTTCGAGCACAGCTCGCGAACGCTTCAGTAACTTTCTTCGGTATCAACACGACTTTTGTTCGTCTCTTCACTCCGCACTCAATGAGCTCGAGAACAGCGTCCGCAAAGGTTCTGCGGTAATTTTGTGGCGGATATTGCAAAGACGAAATAAATAAATCGATGCACCAATTGTGTTGAAAGATAAGGACGACATTGGATAGGCAGTCTGGAAATAAAATGCTGCAAAACATCATTTACAGCAGGGTTCAGATGGCAACAATCAAAATGTGATGTGGCTAAAAGGGCAAAATGCTTACAACACCCAGGATTCCCAAGCCGTCTCCGATCCAAGTACTAACTGGGCCCACCGTTGCTTAACTTGACAGATCGGACGGGATGTCGTGTTCTCAACGGGGTATGGTCGTAAGCGAGAGTGGAGGGGGTAAGAATCGGTGAGTATTCTGCGGAGCGATGTGCGCTTGTGCAGCGGCGAGTTGGCTGGTCACTAGGAGTTTTTCGAGCACAGCTCGCGAACGCTTCAGTAACTTTCTTCGGTATCAACACGACTTTTGTTCGTCTCTTCACTCCGCACTCAATGAGCTCGAGAACAGCGTCCGCAAAGGTTCTGCGGTAATTTTGTGGCGGATATTGCAAAGACGAAATAAATAAATCGATGCACCAATTGTGTTGAAAGATAAGGACGACATTGGATAGGCAGTCTGGAAATAAAATGCTGCAAAACATCATTTACAGCAGGGTTCAGATGGCAACAATCAAAATGTGATGTGGCTAAAAGGGCAAAATGCTTACAACACCCAGGATTCCCAAGCCGTCTCCGATCCAAGTACTAACTGGGCCCACCGTTGCTTAACTTGACAGATCGGACGGGATGTCGTGTTCTCAACGGGGTATGGTCGTAAGCGAGAGTGGAGGGGGTAAGAATCGGTGAGTATTCTGCGGAGCGATGTGCGCTTGTGCAGCGGCGAGTTGGCTGGTCACTAGGAGTTTTTCGAGCACAGCTCGCGAACGCTTCAGTAACTTTCTTCGGTATCAACACGACTTTTGTTCGTCTCTTCACTCCGCACTCAATGAGCTCGAGAACAGCGTCCGCAAAGGTTCTGCGGTAATTTTGTGGCGGATATTGCAAAGACGAAATAAATAAATCGATGCACCAATTGTGTTGAAAGATAAGGACGACATTGGATAGGCAGTCTGGAAATAAAATGCTGCAAAACATCATTTACAGCAGGGTTCAGATGGCAACAATCAAAATGTGATGTGGCTAAAAGGGCAAAATGCTTACAACACCCAGGATTCCCAAGCCGTCTCCGATCCAAGTACTAACTGGGCCCACCGTTGCTTAACTTGACAGATCGGACGGGATGTCGTGTTCTCAACGGGGTATGGTCGTAAGCGAGAGTGGAGGGGGTAAGAATCGGTGAGTATTCTGCGGAGCGATGTGCGCTTGTGCAGCGGCGAGTTGGCTGGTCACTAGGAGTTTTTCGAGCACAGCTCGCGAACGCTTCAGTAACTTTCTTCGGTATCAACACGACTTTTGTTCGTCTCTTCACTCCGCACTCAATGAGCTCGAGAACAGCGTCCGCAAAGGTTCTGCGGTAATTTTGTGGCGGATATTGCAAAGACGAAATAAATAAATCGATGCACCAATTGTGTTGAAAGATAAGGACGACATTGGATAGGCAGTCTGGAAATAAAATGCTGCAAAACATCATTTACAGCAGGGTTCAGATGGCAACAATCAAAATGTGATGTGGCTAAAAGGGCAAAATGCTTACAACACCCAGGATTCCCAAGCCGTCTCCGATCCAAGTACTAACTGGGCCCACCGTTGCTTAACTTGACAGATCGGACGGGATGTCGTGTTCTCAACGGGGTATGGTCGTAAGCGAGAGTGGAGGGGGTAAGAATCGGTGAGTATTCTGCGGAGCGATGTGCGCTTGTGCAGCGGCGAGTTGGCTGGTCACTAGGAGTTTTTCGAGCACAGCTCGCGAACGCTTCAGTAACTTTCTTCGGTATCAACACGACTTTTGTTCGTCTCTTCACTCCGCACTCAATGAGCTCGAGAACAGCGTCCGCAAAGGTTCTGCGGTAATTTTGTGGCGGATATTGCAAAGACGAAATAAATAAATCGATGCACCAATTGTGTTGAAAGATAAGGACGACATTGGATAGGCAGTCTGGAAATAAAATGCTGCAAAACATCATTTACAGCAGGGTTCAGATGGCAACAATCAAAATGTGATGTGGCTAAAAGGGCAAAATGCTTACAACACCCAGGATTCCCAAGCCGTCTCCGATCCAAGTACTAACTGGGCCCACCGTTGCTTAACTTGACAGATCGGACGGGATGTCGTGTTCTCAACGGGGTATGGTCGTAAGCGAGAGTGGAGGGGGTAAGAATCGGTGAGTATTCTGCGGAGCGATGTGCGCTTGTGCAGCGGCGAGTTGGCTGGTCACTAGGAGTTTTTCGAGCACAGCTCGCGAACGCTTCAGTAACTTTCTTCGGTATCAACACGACTTTTGTTCGTCTCTTCACTCCGCACTCAATGAGCTCGAGTAACAGCGTCCGCAAAGGTTCTGCGGTAATTTTGTGGCGGATATTGCAAAGACGAAATAAATAAATCGATGCACCAATTGTGTTGAAAGATAAGGACGACATTGGATAGGCAGTCTGGAAATAAAATGCTGCAAAACATCATTTACAGCAGGGTTCAGATGGCAACAATCAAAATGTGATGTGGCTAAAAGGGCAAAATGCTTACAACACCCAGGATTCCCAAGCCGTCTCCGATCCAAGTACTAACTGGGCCCACCGTTGCTTAACTTGACAGATCGGACGGGATGTCGTGTTCTCAACGGGGTATGGTCGTAAGCGAGAGTGGAGGGGGTAAGAATCGGTGAGTATTCTGCGGAGCGATGTGCGCTTGTGCAGCGGCGAGTTGGCTGGTCACTAGGAGTTTTTCGAGCACAGCTCGCGAACGCTTCAGTAACTTTCTTCGGTATCAACACGACTTTTGTTCGTCTCTTCACTCCGCACTCAATGAGCTCGAGAACAGCGTCCGCAAAGGTTCTGCGGTAATTTTGTGGCGGATATTGCAAAGACGAAATAAATAAATCGATGCACCAATTGTGTTGAAAGATAAGGACGACATTGGATAGGCAGTCTGGAAATAAAATGCTGCAAAACATCATTTACAGCAGGGTTCAGATGGCAACAATCAAAATGTGATGTGGCTAAAAGGGCAAAATGCTTACAACACCCAGGATTCCCAAGCCGTCTCCGATCCAAGTACTAACTGGGCCCACCGTTGCTTAACTTGACAGATCGGACGGGATGTCGTGTTCTCAACGGGGTATGGTCGTAAGCGAGAGTGGAGGGGGTAAGAATCGGTGAGTATTCTGCGGAGCGATGTGCGCTTGTGCAGCGGCGAGTTGGCTGGTCACTAGGAGTTTTTCGAGCACAGCTCGCGAACGCTTCAGTAACTTTCTTCGGTATCAACACGACTTTTGTTCGTCTCTTCACTCCGCACTCAATGAGCTCGAGTAACAGCGTCCGCAAAGGTTCTGCGGTAATTTTGTGGCGGATATTGCAAAGACGAAATAAATAAATCGATGCACCAATTGTGTTGAAAGATAAGGACGACATTGGATAGGCAGTCTGGAAATAAAATGCTGCAAAACATCATTTACAGCAGGGTTCAGATGGCAACAATCAAAATGTGATGTGGCTAAAAGGGCAAAATGCTTACAACACCCAGGATTCCCAAGCCGTCTCCGATCCAAGTACTAACTGGGCCCACCGTTGCTTAACTTGACAGATCGGACGGGATGTCGTGTTCTCAACGGGGTATGGTCGTAAGCGAGAGTGGAGGGGGTAAGAATCGGTGAGTATTCTGCGGAGCGATGTGCGCTTGTGCAGCGGCGAGTTGGCTGGTCACTAGGAGTTTTTCGAGCACAGCTCGCGAACGCTTCAGTAACTTTCTTCGGTATCAACACGACTTTTGTTCGTCTCTTCACTCCGCACTCAATGAGCTCGAGAACAGCGTCCGCAAAGGTTCTGCGGTAATTTTGTGGCGGATATTGCAAAGACGAAATAAATAAATCGATGCACCAATTGTGTTGAAAGATAAGGACGACATTGGATAGGCAGTCTGGAAATAAAATGCTGCAAAACATCATTTACAGCAGGGTTCAGATGGCAACAATCAAAATGTGATGTGGCTAAAAGGGCAAAATGCTTACAACACCCAGGATTCCCAAGCCGTCTCCGATCCAAGTACTAACTGGGCCCACCGTTGCTTAACTTGACAGATCGGACGGGATGTCGTGTTCTCAACGGGGTATGGTCGTAAGCGAGAGTGGAGGGGGTAAGAATCGGTGAGTATTCTGCGGAGCGATGTGCGCTTGTGCAGCGGCGAGTTGGCTGGTCACTAGGAGTTTTTCGAGCACAGCTCGCGAACGCTTCAGTAACTTTCTTCGGTATCAACACGACTTTTGTTCGTCTCTTCACTCCGCACTCAATGAGCTCGAGAACAGCGTCCGCAAAGGTTCTGCGGTAATTTTGTGGCGGATATTGCAAAGACGAAATAAATAAATCGATGCACCAATTGTGTTGAAAGATAAGGACGACATTGGATAGGCAGTCTGGAAATAAAATGCTGCAAAACATCATTTACAGCAGGGTTCAGATGGCAACAATCAAAATGTGATGTGGCTAAAAGGGCAAAATGCTTACAACACCCAGGATTCCCAAGCCGTCTCCGATCCAAGTACTAACTGGGCCCACCGTTGCTTAACTTGACAGATCGGACGGGATGTCGTGTTCTCAACGGGGTATGGTCGTAAGCGAGAGTGGAGGGGGTAAGAATCGGTGAGTATTCTGCGGAGCGATGTGCGATGTGCGATGTGTCGATTCACTTCGTCGACCGCCCATTATGAGAGAAGGAGCAAGGAATGATGAGGGGAAGAGTATCTCGGTCTCTATCTTCAATCCATATCTACCGTAATCCTCACCCATCAACAGCCGTTGCTTCTTGCAATGTCTCTGGTGGTCTCTCCTTCCCTGAATCCTTCCTTACTTTATCCGACTTCTTTTCATTCCCCATTTCAGAAGAATCGAGATCTGGAAAGTGATCTTTGATCTCAGGATAAATATATTACTCTACCTCGCTGTTGTTATTATAGTACCTATCGCACTTTTCTGTAAAGCTCAGATATCCGTTTTCATAGCCCCTTCACGACAAACCTTTTAGTTATGAGGGAAAGAAAACAATTGGAGTGAAGAGACGAATTGAATGACCGAGTGAGAAGAAGGAAGAGAGGAGAAATGATTGAGGAAGAAATGAACCAGGAAATGAGAGATAATGAAGTGAACGTGAAGAATAGTCAAATTTGATGAGAGGAAAGTGATTTTTCATATCATTGTCATACGAGAAAATCGAGCTACTTCTCTATGTACCCTATACAGTTCTGTTTTTTCGTAGATAAATGAATATTTAATGAAAATATCAGAATGATCAAAATTTCATATCATTTGAAGACAAGAAGCCCCTTTCAATATGTGATCAGCTAATTTCTCCTATCTCTAGTCTCTCCTTTGTCTCACAGGGTTGAAAATGACGTTATTCTGCAAAATGAGAGCGATGATTGATATGTATTTGATGGGTATTCAGTTGCATGCACTGACCCATTGTTTCATGTCAAATGGAGAAGATATTGGTCAGGAACAAAGCACCGGACCAATATGTTCTCCCTATAAAAGTGTCTAGGAGAGCCAATGTAGTATCATTCTTCATTCTATTCATTTCACTTCTTCTTCCATATTCTACAATGATCTATTCTCTTCTCGTCATTATTCTTCTCTCAACTCTTTCTAATACTCAATCTCCTCCTGATTGTGGTGGAAATGCAGCTCTCGGTATTCTTCCCCTATTCTCTTCTCTTAATTCATCTGCTCATGCTCAGGATGTATGGCCAATACTAATTGTGCGGCATTCGGAGCAGCAGTAATCTGTGGAAATATCGATACAACGACTGGATTCGGATGTTGTCAAGTCACGACAACTACAACTACCACAACTGTAGCTACTAGTTAGTCTATTCCAAATGATATTATTATAATTCATTCTATTCAGCCACAGTCAATGCAACTTGTGTCGATCTCGTGAGTTCCACTCTTATAATATAATCATAATTAATGTGTCCCTTCCAGCTCAATCCTCTCACGGGAGTTTCTGATTGTCCCTTCAAGTCATATCTCTGTACCAATACGAATTACACTACTGGTAAGACCTCCCCTTCTTCTTTATTAATTCGTTATTTTCATTCAGTTATGACCCAACAATGTCCTCGTACTTGTGGATTCTGTGGAACGACCACTAACACAACCACCAGTCAGAATTTTCCTTTCATTGTTTCCTTCATTCATATAATTCAGCTTGTGTCGATCTCACTAATGCTGCCACAGGAATTTCTGAGTGTTCTTCTCTTAGGTATCAATTCGAAAATATTTAAAATAATTGTGCTCCGAATACGTTTCAGAGCTTATTGCAACAATACAATCTATCAACCTCTGATGCGCATTCAATGCCGTGCTACTTGTGGATTCTGCACTTCCGGATAATTTACTCGTCTACTCTTCACTAATAATTATCTGTAATATGTGATTATTTAACTATTTGATAATAATTCCTAGTAATAAACTTTTGAAATGTTATCAATCTCCATACAAACGTGGCTTCTTGGTCCTAACAAGAATTAAAAATTAACAATTAATTTCTACTTTCTGTCATATTGCTTTCTATCGTACATCGCTCCCATTACCGAACAAACGGCCTTTTCTACCTTTTTGGCCTTTTTTCCCTTTAAGCGAATTCACGCTTAATATTCTTGTTTTTTGTTTCATATTTTTTATCCACCCCCATAACTGGACGAATACAAAAATTGGCCGGTGAAATATTATTTTAAATGGGTGAAAAATTACAGCCGTAATACAGAAAATGTACGGAAAATTTGTGATGACGTGGAGATTACGGTAGAGCCGTATTTTAATTGAAAATAGAGGCAACGGCTCTCATTTTTCACCTATTTAAAATAATATTTTCTTGTTTTTTGTTTCATATTTTTTATCCACCCCCATAACTGGACGAATACAAAAATTGGCCGGTGAAATATTATTTTAAATAGGTGAAAAATGAGAGCCGTTGCCTCTATTTTCAATTAAAATACGGCTCTACCGTATTCTCCACGTCAACACAAATTTTCCGTACATTTTCTGTATTACGGCTGTAATTTTTCACCCATTTAAAATAATATTTCACCGGCCAATTTTTGTATTCGTCCAGTTATGGGGGTGGATAAAAAATATGAAACAAAAAACAAGAATATTAAGCGTGAATTCGCTTAAAGGGAAAAAAGGCCAAAAAGGTAGAAAAGGCCGTTTGTTCGGTAATGGGAGCGATGTACGATATCTTTTTATATGTTTCTGGTGAGCATGTGAGCAGCAATATTGCGAACTGTCATATACTTAGGGGACGCAAGCTCCGCCGACTTTGGTGTGACATGATTTCACCAAAAAGCGAGACGGGGAGTGCACAAGGTTCATTCTAAACCAAATCACTCGTTCTAAACTGCCATAGATAGCTCTTAGTATCCCTAATCGATATAGCGCTGTCCGAGAAATGCCCAACTTCACTAAGTTGATCAAAATTGGACTTAAACTAAGGGAATAGGGGCGATCCTCGACGAAAAGGGACTTTTCCAAGGCTTCAAATATGACAATTCTGCTCGGACAAAATTTTTCTAACTGCTTGGAATATTTTACGATTTTTAGAGAAAAAATTAGAAATTTTGCATTTAACATGTTTATCGAGATACAAGAGTAGGAGAAAGAATACAGCTATTTTGATTTATAAAAATAATGCTTTCGTTTTTCGAATGGGAAGAGCAAAAGCGGTTGAATTTGCAGGTCTTTATTTTTGTACAGAAACCTATCTATGCGTCATACAGATAATATATGGTTGCTGCGAAAGTGTTCATTCCTTTTCAATATTTATATTCTCGCCATATTTTCCTTTGGAAATTCTCAATGTCTAGACCCGAGACAAACAGATAGAAAGCAATATGTCAGAAAGCAGAAATTAATTTTTCATTTCACATTCTTGTTAGGACGTTTGTAATGAATTATCGATGAATGGAGATTGATAACATTTCAAAAGTTTATTACTAGGAATTATTATCAAATAGTTAAATAATCACATATTACAGATAATTATTAGTGAAGAGTAGACGAGTAAATTATCCGGAAGTGCAGAATCCACAAGTAGCACGGCATTGAATGCGCATCAGAGGTTGATAGATTGTATTGTTGCAATAAGCTCTGAAACGTATTCGGAGCACAATTATTTTAAATATTTTCGAATTGATACCTAAGAGAAGAACACTCAGAAATTCCTGTGGCAGCATTAGTGAGATCGACACAAGCTGAATTATATGAATGAAGGAAACAATGAAAGGAAAATTCTGACTGGTGGTTGTGTTAGTGGTCGTTCCACAGAATCCACAAGTACGAGGACATTGTTGGGTCATAACTGAATGAGAATAACGAATGAATAAAGAAGAAGGGGAGGTCTTACCAGCAGTGTAATTCGTATTGGTACAGAGATATGACTTGAAGGGACAATCAGAAACTCCCGTGAGAGGATTGAGCTGGAAGAGACACATTAATTATGATTATATTATAAGAGTGGAACTCACGAGATCGACACAAGTTGCATTGACTGTGGCTGAATAGAATGAATTATAATAATATCATTTGGAATAGACTAACTAGTAGCTACAGTTGTGGTAGTTGTAGTTGTCGTGACTTGACAACATCCGAATCCAGTCGTTGTATCGATATTTCCACAGATTACTGCTGCTCCGAATGCCGCACAATTAGTATTGGCCATACATCCTGAGCATGAGCAGATGAATTAAGAGAAGAGAATAGGGGAAGAATACCGAGAGCTGCATTTCCACCACAATCAGGAGGAGATTGAGTATTAGAAAGAGTTGAGAGAAGAATAATGACGAGAAGAGAATAGATCATTGTAGAATATGGAAGAAGAAGTGAAATGAATAGTATGAAGAATGATACTACATTGGCTCTCCTAGACACTTTTATAGGGAGAACATACGCTTTGTTCCGGTGCTTTGTTCCTGACCAATATCTTCTCCATTTGACATGAAACAATGGGTCAGTGCATGCAACTGAATACACATACATCCAATACATCAGTCACCCCTGATCATTTTTGCAGGATAATCTGTGTGGACTACTGTGAACAGCTTTAATTCCGATAAAATTGCTGTGTTTTCTCCCATTGCCTTCAATAAAATATATGAGCTTCAGTATGTGTAATACCTTCAAATACTCGAAACCATTTGTTATGCCTCCCTCGTAAGACACTCGAAGTGCAAAGTGTATCCTCATCTACTCATAACCGTGAAGAAATTTATTTTTATTTTCATAATCTATAATTTATTTTCGTAAATGAAGATTTGTTATGAATAAAGTATTGGACTCACATCTTGAATTGTTAGTTTGGTTCGATGACCATCTAATTTCTTCTTTCCCAACTTGAGTAAAAACGTTTTGATAAAACACTTTGATATATGAACTGATGTAAATCATGATGATCAAATTGGAAGATGTATTCGGAACAAGACCATCTTCATTCCATTGAGTTCACATTCGAATAATCATCACTGAATGATCATTCGATCCTTATTCAATGCCATCATTTCCTCTTATCCTCTTATCACCTCATCTCAATTCTTCACCTTTGCTCATTCTTTTTTACATGATCGGGATGAATTTACTAGCGATTGCGGTCAGTTTCGTTCAGTGTATTCGAATAACAAATATGAGAATGCAGGCATTACTAACTGTCGCATTGGCTATTCCTTCGATGTTCAGTGGAAGACCAAAGGGAGGATTCACTTCTCACCTCTTTAATAATGTTATTTCTATGATGTAACCTATAGCAAATATAATTACGATTAAGGCCAAAATGGATGTTCTTCCATCTCGTACATCCGGTTCAAAGTGGCTCACTCAGATACAAGATCATTTTGATTCAAGCAATACTAAAACGTGGAAACAGGTTCAAAATTGACTGCATATTTTATTTATAGAGTCTTGTTCAGCAATATTTCTTCAATTATGAATTCGCCAACGAAGATTCAAATGTGAACATTCTCTTCATTGCAGGAGAGGTTTCGAGTGATTTGACACGTAGAACGAAAAATCAAAATTATTGTAGCAAAATGCGGGTCTTCAATTCGTCAAGGGGGATAATTCGTACGTGCATTATGCATCTCAATTGAATGCTTCCCTTTATGCCCTCGAACATCGATACTATGGAGATTCCCATCCCACTGAGTAAGACACAACTAAAAGCATTACTATATTCCTACTGTTTTAGGGATCTTTCTGTTGAAAATCTGAAATATTTGACATCTCGACAAGCAATTGAAGACATCGCAGAGTTCATTCGACAGAAGAATGAAGAGAAGAAAGAAGAACAGAAATGGATCGTAGTTGGTGGATCGTATGCTGGTGTGTCTCCTTCTCTTTCCATTCATAATTCCGATTGAAGGTGCTCTTTCTGCATGGTCTCGACTTATTCATCCTGAATTGATCGTTGGATCTCTCTCTTCCTCTGCTCCGCTCCTTGCTCAGATGGACTTCTATGGTGTCCATCTACTTTACTAATAATTGATCTCATGACAATCTTACAGGATATCTTCAAACAGTGGAAGAAGATCTCAAAAAGATCGGTGGTCCATGCCACGATCAGGTTTGGTTTAATCATTATTCTTATTATTTATCGTATTCACATGAATAATCTTTAAGCTAGGAGATGCATTAACTGAAGTGGGTAATTTGCTTCAAACTCCTGAAGGAAGACAGAAATTGACTGCTCTTTTCCTGTGAGTCAGAGAGAACTTTGATCAGCCTAACAACTCTTATCAGTTTGCGTCCACGCTTCTCTGACTTCAATGACATTACAAACAACGATATCAGTACTTTCTACAAATATCTTATTGTATACATTGGATCATTTCTTTCAAAAAATGGAACCCTTTCAGGAGCCTTTTATTGGCGCAGCCCAAAACAATTTTCCTTTTCTGTCTGATTTATGTCGGGTAAAGAATTTTTATTTTTAATAAAACACAATGAATGAATTAAGACATTCACAGTGCATGGACCAGATTACGATCCAGTCAAAGCTCTCAAGACTGTCAATCCTTATCTCACAGTTAGTTTTATGTATCATGATATATAAAATATTGTGGAACCTATTTTGTTTAGATGAATATCAATTTCACCGATACAGTTCTTGAACTGAGTGGAGTGGGATTCGAAGGAGACAGTCAATTTCCTTCATTTTAGACCCACCTCACATATTTTTTTCAGCAAGTAGTCGACTGTGGTTGTACCAAACGTGCAACGAATTCGGATTTTTCCATTCTTCCGACAGAGGAACTAGTGTATTCGGACAGACTCAACCTTCGAAGTTCATCGATTATTGGAAGAATTAAGTAAAATAATATCAATTATAGTTCTTTTATCGAGTACTGCGATCAAATATTCGGAATAGACGCAGATCAGATTCAGAAGAATGTTGAAGCGACCAATCAATTTTACGGAGAACGAGATTATTATGCTGTAATGAATATAAACTCTTCCATTCATCAATTGAAGATCGTTAAAGGGAACGAATGTAATCTTTTCTCACGGAACTCAAGATCCATGGAGTTTCCTAACTAAAAAGAATGATCCGAAGCATTGGAGCGTCGTTATCGTTGAAGTTGAAGGTGAGAAAATTGAATTTTTTTAATTTTTTAAAAAATATTTTTAGGAGGAGCTCATGCTTCTGATATTGGTCTGTCGTGTACCATCGCTGATGATTACTGCTCAGATAATGTGAAGGCAAAATGCTTACAACACCCAGGATTCCCAAGCCGTCTCCGATCCAAGTACTAACTGGGCCCACCGTTGCTTAACTTGACAGATCGGACGGGATGTCGTGTTCTCAACGGGGTATGGTCGTAAGCGAGAGTGGAGGGGGTAAGAATCGGTGAGTATTCTGCGGAGCGATGTGCGCTTGTGCAGCGGCGAGTTGGCTGGTCACTAGGAGTTTTTCGAGCACAGCTCGCGAACGCTTCAGTAACTTTCTTCGGTATCAACACGACTTTTGTTCGTCTCTTCACTCCGCACTCAATGAGCTCGAGTACAGCGTCCGCAAAGGTTCTGCGGTAATTTTGTGGCGGATATTGCAAAGACGAAATAAATAAATCGATGCACCAATTGTGTTGAAAGATAAGGACGACATTGGATAGGCAGTCTGGAAATAAAATGCTGCAAAACATCATTTACAGCAGGGTTCAGATGGCAACAATCAAAATGTGATGTGGCTAAAAGGGCAAAATGCTTACAACACCCAGGATTCCCAAGCCGTCTCCGATCCAAGTACTAACTGGGCCCACCGTTGCTTAACTTGACAGATCGGACGGGATGTCGTGTTCTCAACGGGGTATGGTCGTAAGCGAGAGTGGAGGGGGTAAGAATCGGTGAGTATTCTGCGGAGCGATGTGCGCTTGTGCAGCGGCGAGTTGGCTGGTCACTAGGAGTTTTTCGAGCACAGCTCGCGAACGCTTCAGTAACTTTCTTCGGTATCAACACGACTTTTGTTCGTCTCTTCACTCCGCACTCAATGAGCTCGAGAACAGCGTCCGCAAAGGTTCTGCGGTAATTTTGTGGCGGATATTGCAAAGACGAAATAAATAAATCGATGCACCAATTGTGTTGAAAGATAAGGACGACATTGGATAGGCAGTCTGGAAATAAAATGCTGCAAAACATCATTTACAGCAGGGTTCAGATGGCAACAATCAAAATGTGATGTGGCTAAAAGGGCAAAATGCTTACAACACCCAGGATTCCCAAGCCGTCTCCGATCCAAGTACTAACTGGGCCCACCGTTGCTTAACTTGACAGATCGGACGGGATGTCGTGTTCTCAACGGGGTATGGTCGTAAGCGAGAGTGGAGGGGGTAAGAATCGGTGAGTATTCTGCGGAGCGATGTGCGCTTGTGCAGCGGCGAGTTGGCTGGTCACTAGGAGTTTTTCGAGCACAGCTCGCGAACGCTTCAGTAACTTTCTTCGGTATCAACACGACTTTTGTTCGTCTCTTCACTCCGCACTCAATGAGCTCGAGAACAGCGTCCGCAAAGGTTCTGCGGTAATTTTGTGGCGGATATTGCAAAGACGAAATAAATAAATCGATGCACCAATTGTGTTGAAAGATAAGGACGACATTGGATAGGCAGTCTGGAAATAAAATGCTGCAAAACATCATTTACAGCAGGGTTCAGATGGCAACAATCAAAATGTGATGTGGCTAAAAGGGCAAAATGCTTACAACACCCAGGATTCCCAAGCCGTCTCCGATCCAAGTACTAACTGGGCCCACCGTTGCTTAACTTGACAGATCGGACGGGATGTCGTGTTCTCAACGGGGTATGGTCGTAAGCGAGAGTGGAGGGGGTAAGAATCGGTGAGTATTCTGCGGAGCGATGTGCGCTTGTGCAGCGGCGAGTTGGCTGGTCACTAGGAGTTTTTCGAGCACAGCTCGCGAACGCTTCAGTAACTTTCTTCGGTATCAACACGACTTTTGTTCGTCTCTTCACTCCGCACTCAATGAGCTCGAGAACAGCGTCCGCAAAGGTTCTGCGGTAATTTTGTGGCGGATATTGCAAAGACGAAATAAATAAATCGATGCACCAATTGTGTTGAAAGATAAGGACGACATTGGATAGGCAGTCTGGAAATAAAATGCTGCAAAACATCATTTACAGCAGGGTTCAGATGGCAACAATCAAAATGTGATGTGGCTAAAAGGGCAAAATGCTTACAACACCCAGGATTCCCAAGCCGTCTCCGATCCAAGTACTAACTGGGCCCACCGTTGCTTAACTTGACAGATCGGACGGGATGTCGTGTTCTCAACGGGGTATGGTCGTAAGCGAGAGTGGAGGGGGTAAGAATCGGTGAGTATTCTGCGGAGCGATGTGCGCTTGTGCAGCGGCGAGTTGGCTGGTCACTAGGAGTTTTTCGAGCACAGCTCGCGAACGCTTCAGTAACTTTCTTCGGTATCAACACGACTTTTGTTCGTCTCTTCACTCCGCACTCAATGAGCTCGAGAACAGCGTCCGCAAAGGTTCTGCGGTAATTTTGTGGCGGATATTGCAAAGACGAAATAAATAAATCGATGCACCAATTGTGTTGAAAGATAAGGACGACATTGGATAGGCAGTCTGGAAATAAAATGCTGCAAAACATCATTTACAGCAGGGTTCAGATGGCAACAATCAAAATGTGATGTGGCTAAAAGGGCAAAATGCTTACAACACCCAGGATTCCCAAGCCGTCTCCGATCCAAGTACTAACTGGGCCCACCGTTGCTTAACTTGACAGATCGGACGGGATGTCGTGTTCTCAACGGGGTATGGTCGTAAGCGAGAGTGGAGGGGGTAAGAATCGGTGAGTATTCTGCGGAGCGATGTGCGCTTGTGCAGCGGCGAGTTGGCTGGTCACTAGGAGTTTTTCGAGCACAGCTCGCGAACGCTTCAGTAACTTTCTTCGGTATCAACACGACTTTTGTTCGTCTCTTCACTCCGCACTCAATGAGCTCGAGAACAGCGTCCGCAAAGGTTCTGCGGTAATTTTGTGGCGGATATTGCAAAGACGAAATAAATAAATCGATGCACCAATTGTGTTGAAAGATAAGGACGACATTGGATAGGCAGTCTGGAAATAAAATGCTGCAAAACATCATTTACAGCAGGGTTCAGATGGCAACAATCAAAATGTGATGTGGCTAAAAGGGCAAAATGCTTACAACACCCAGGATTCCCAAGCCGTCTCCGATCCAAGTACTAACTGGGCCCACCGTTGCTTAACTTGACAGATCGGACGGGATGTCGTGTTCTCAACGGGGTATGGTCGTAAGCGAGAGTGGAGGGGGTAAGAATCGGTGAGTATTCTGCGGAGCGATGTGCGCTTGTGCAGCGGCGAGTTGGCTGGTCACTAGGAGTTTTTCGAGCACAGCTCGCGAACGCTTCAGTAACTTTCTTCGGTATCAACACGACTTTTGTTCGTCTCTTCACTCCGCACTCAATGAGCTCGAGAACAGCGTCCGCAAAGGTTCTGCGGTAATTTTGTGGCGGATATTGCAAAGACGAAATAAATAAATCGATGCACCAATTGTGTTGAAAGATAAGGACGACATTGGATAGGCAGTCTGGAAATAAAATGCTGCAAAACATCATTTACAGCAGGGTTCAGATGGCAACAATCAAAATGTGATGTGGCTAAAAGGGCAAAATGCTTACAACACCCAGGATTCCCAAGCCGTCTCCGATCCAAGTACTAACTGGGCCCACCGTTGCTTAACTTGACAGATCGGACGGGATGTCGTGTTCTCAACGGGGTATGGTCGTAAGCGAGAGTGGAGGGGGTAAGAATCGGTGAGTATTCTGCGGAGCGATGTGCGCTTGTGCAGCGGCGAGTTGGCTGGTCACTAGGAGTTTTTCGAGCACAGCTCGCGAACGCTTCAGTAACTTTCTTCGGTATCAACACGACTTTTGTTCGTCTCTTCACTCCGCACTCAATGAGCTCGAGAACAGCGTCCGCAAAGGTTCTGCGGTAATTTTGTGGCGGATATTGCAAAGACGAAATAAATAAATCGATGCACCAATTGTGTTGAAAGATAAGGACGACATTGGATAGGCAGTCTGGAAATAAAATGCTGCAAAACATCATTTACAGCAGGGTTCAGATGGCAACAATCAAAATGTGATGTGGCTAAAAGGGCAAAATGCTTACAACACCCAGGATTCCCAAGCCGTCTCCGATCCAAGTACTAACTGGGCCCACCGTTGCTTAACTTGACAGATCGGACGGGATGTCGTGTTCTCAACGGGGTATGGTCGTAAGCGAGAGTGGAGGGGGTAAGAATCGGTGAGTATTCTGCGGAGCGATGTGCGCTTGTGCAGCGGCGAGTTGGCTGGTCACTAGGAGTTTTTCGAGCACAGCTCGCGAACGCTTCAGTAACTTTCTTCGGTATCAACACGACTTTTGTTCGTCTCTTCACTCCGCACTCAATGAGCTCGAGAACAGCGTCCGCAAAGGTTCTGCGGTAATTTTGTGGCGGATATTGCAAAGACGAAATAAATAAATCGATGCACCAATTGTGTTGAAAGATAAGGACGACATTGGATAGGCAGTCTGGAAATAAAATGCTGCAAAACATCATTTACAGCAGGGTTCAGATGGCAACAATCAAAATGTGATGTGGCTAAAAGGGCAAAATGCTTACAACACCCAGGATTCCCAAGCCGTCTCCGATCCAAGTACTAACTGGGCCCACCGTTGCTTAACTTGACAGATCGGACGGGATGTCGTGTTCTCAACGGGGTATGGTCGTAAGCGAGAGTGGAGGGGGTAAGAATCGGTGAGTATTCTGCGGAGCGATGTGCGCTTGTGCAGCGGCGAGTTGGCTGGTCACTAGGAGTTTTTCGAGCACAGCTCGCGAACGCTTCAGTAACTTTCTTCGGTATCAACACGACTTTTGTTCGTCTCTTCACTCCGCACTCAATGAGCTCGAGAACAGCGTCCGCAAAGGTTCTGCGGTAATTTTGTGGCGGATATTGCAAAGACGAAATAAATAAATCGATGCACCAATTGTGTTGAAAGATAAGGACGACATTGGATAGGCAGTCTGGAAATAAAATGCTGCAAAACATCATTTACAGCAGGGTTCAGATGGCAACAATCAAAATGTGATGTGGCTAAAAGGGCAAAATGCTTACAACACCCAGGATTCCCAAGCCGTCTCCGATCCAAGTACTAACTGGGCCCACCGTTGCTTAACTTGACAGATCGGACGGGATGTCGTGTTCTCAACGGGGTATGGTCGTAAGCGAGAGTGGAGGGGGTAAGAATCGGTGAGTATTCTGCGGAGCGATGTGCGCTTGTGCAGCGGCGAGTTGGCTGGTCACTAGGAGTTTTTCGAGCACAGCTCGCGAACGCTTCAGTAACTTTCTTCGGTATCAACACGACTTTTGTTCGTCTCTTCACTCCGCACTCAATGAGCTCGAGAACAGCGTCCGCAAAGGTTCTGCGGTAATTTTGTGGCGGATATTGCAAAGACGAAATAAATAAATCGATGCACCAATTGTGTTGAAAGATAAGGACGACATTGGATAGGCAGTCTGGAAATAAAATGCTGCAAAACATCATTTACAGCAGGGTTCAGATGGCAACAATCAAAATGTGATGTGGCTAAAAGGGCAAAATGCTTACAACACCCAGGATTCCCAAGCCGTCTCCGATCCAAGTACTAACTGGGCCCACCGTTGCTTAACTTGACAGATCGGACGGGATGTCGTGTTCTCAACGGGGTATGGTCGTAAGCGAGAGTGGAGGGGGTAAGAATCGGTGAGTATTCTGCGGAGCGATGTGCGCTTGTGCAGCGGCGAGTTGGCTGGTCACTAGGAGTTTTTCGAGCACAGCTCGCGAACGCTTCAGTAACTTTCTTCGGTATCAACACGACTTTTGTTCGTCTCTTCACTCCGCACTCAATGAGCTCGAGAACAGCGTCCGCAAAGGTTCTGCGGTAATTTTGTGGCGGATATTGCAAAGACGAAATAAATAAATCGATGCACCAATTGTGTTGAAAGATAAGGACGACATTGGATAGGCAGTCTGGAAATAAAATGCTGCAAAACATCATTTACAGCAGGGTTCAGATGGCAACAATCAAAATGTGATGTGGCTAAAAGGGCAAAATGCTTACAACACCCAGGATTCCCAAGCCGTCTCCGATCCAAGTACTAACTGGGCCCACCGTTGCTTAACTTGACAGATCGGACGGGATGTCGTGTTCTCAACGGGGTATGGTCGTAAGCGAGAGTGGAGGGGGTAAGAATCGGTGAGTATTCTGCGGAGCGATGTGCGCTTGTGCAGCGGCGAGTTGGCTGGTCACTAGGAGTTTTTCGAGCACAGCTCGCGAACGCTTCAGTAACTTTCTTCGGTATCAACACGACTTTTGTTCGTCTCTTCACTCCGCACTCAATGAGCTCGAGAACAGCGTCCGCAAAGGTTCTGCGGTAATTTTGTGGCGGATATTGCAAAGACGAAATAAATAAATCGATGCACCAATTGTGTTGAAAGATAAGGACGACATTGGATAGGCAGTCTGGAAATAAAATGCTGCAAAACATCATTTACAGCAGGGTTCAGATGGCAACAATCAAAATGTGATGTGGCTAAAAGGGCAAAATGCTTACAACACCCAGGATTCCCAAGCCGTCTCCGATCCAAGTACTAACTGGGCCCACCGTTGCTTAACTTGACAGATCGGACGGGATGTCGTGTTCTCAACGGGGTATGGTCGTAAGCGAGAGTGGAGGGGGTAAGAATCGGTGAGTATTCTGCGGAGCGATGTGCGCTTGTGCAGCGGCGAGTTGGCTGGTCACTAGGAGTTTTTCGAGCACAGCTCGCGAACGCTTCAGTAACTTTCTTCGGTATCAACACGACTTTTGTTCGTCTCTTCACTCCGCACTCAATGAGCTCGAGAACAGCGTCCGCAAAGGTTCTGCGGTAATTTTGTGGCGGATATTGCAAAGACGAAATAAATAAATCGATGCACCAATTGTGTTGAAAGATAAGGACGACATTGGATAGGCAGTCTGGAAATAAAATGCTGCAAAACATCATTTACAGCAGGGTTCAGATGGCAACAATCAAAATGTGATGTGGCTAAAAGGGCAAAATGCTTACAACACCCAGGATTCCCAAGCCGTCTCCGATCCAAGTACTAACTGGGCCCACCGTTGCTTAACTTGACAGATCGGACGGGATGTCGTGTTCTCAACGGGGTATGGTCGTAAGCGAGAGTGGAGGGGGTAAGAATCGGTGAGTATTCTGCGGAGCGATGTGCGCTTGTGCAGCGGCGAGTTGGCTGGTCACTAGGAGTTTTTCGAGCACAGCTCGCGAACGCTTCAGTAACTTTCTTCGGTATCAACACGACTTTTGTTCGTCTCTTCACTCCGCACTCAATGAGCTCGAGAACAGCGTCCGCAAAGGTTCTGCGGTAATTTTGTGGCGGATATTGCAAAGACGAAATAAATAAATCGATGCACCAATTGTGTTGAAAGATAAGGACGACATTGGATAGGCAGTCTGGAAATAAAATGCTGCAAAACATCATTTACAGCAGGGTTCAGATGGCAACAATCAAAATGTGATGTGGCTAAAAGGGCAAAATGCTTACAACACCCAGGATTCCCAAGCCGTCTCCGATCCAAGTACTAACTGGGCCCACCGTTGCTTAACTTGACAGATCGGACGGGATGTCGTGTTCTCAACGGGGTATGGTCGTAAGCGAGAGTGGAGGGGGTAAGAATCGGTGAGTATTCTGCGGAGCGATGTGCGCTTGTGCAGCGGCGAGTTGGCTGGTCACTAGGAGTTTTTCGAGCACAGCTCGCGAACGCTTCAGTAACTTTCTTCGGTATCAACACGACTTTTGTTCGTCTCTTCACTCCGCACTCAATGAGCTCGAGAACAGCGTCCGCAAAGGTTCTGCGGTAATTTTGTGGCGGATATTGCAAAGACGAAATAAATAAATCGATGCACCAATTGTGTTGAAAGATAAGGACGACATTGGATAGGCAGTCTGGAAATAAAATGCTGCAAAACATCATTTACAGCAGGGTTCAGATGGCAACAATCAAAATGTGATGTGGCTAAAAGGGCAAAATGCTTACAACACCCAGGATTCCCAAGCCGTCTCCGATCCAAGTACTAACTGGGCCCACCGTTGCTTAACTTGACAGATCGGACGGGATGTCGTGTTCTCAACGGGGTATGGTCGTAAGCGAGAGTGGAGGGGGTAAGAATCGGTGAGTATTCTGCGGAGCGATGTGCGCTTGTGCAGCGGCGAGTTGGCTGGTCACTAGGAGTTTTTCGAGCACAGCTCGCGAACGCTTCAGTAACTTTCTTCGGTATCAACACGACTTTTGTTCGTCTCTTCACTCCGCACTCAATGAGCTCGAGAACAGCGTCCGCAAAGGTTCTGCGGTAATTTTGTGGCGGATATTGCAAAGACGAAATAAATAAATCGATGCACCAATTGTGTTGAAAGATAAGGACGACATTGGATAGGCAGTCTGGAAATAAAATGCTGCAAAACATCATTTACAGCAGGGTTCAGATGGCAACAATCAAAATGTGATGTGGCTAAAAGGGCAAAATGCTTACAACACCCAGGATTCCCAAGCCGTCTCCGATCCAAGTACTAACTGGGCCCACCGTTGCTTAACTTGACAGATCGGACGGGATGTCGTGTTCTCAACGGGGTATGGTCGTAAGCGAGAGTGGAGGGGGTAAGAATCGGTGAGTATTCTGCGGAGCGATGTGCGCTTGTGCAGCGGCGAGTTGGCTGGTCACTAGGAGTTTTTCGAGCACAGCTCGCGAACGCTTCAGTAACTTTCTTCGGTATCAACACGACTTTTGTTCGTCTCTTCACTCCGCACTCAATGAGCTCGAGAACAGCGTCCGCAAAGGTTCTGCGGTAATTTTGTGGCGGATATTGCAAAGACGAAATAAATAAATCGATGCACCAATTGTGTTGAAAGATAAGGACGACATTGGATAGGCAGTCTGGAAATAAAATGCTGCAAAACATCATTTACAGCAGGGTTCAGATGGCAACAATCAAAATGTGATGTGGCTAAAAGGGCAAAATGCTTACAACACCCAGGATTCCCAAGCCGTCTCCGATCCAAGTACTAACTGGGCCCACCGTTGCTTAACTTGACAGATCGGACGGGATGTCGTGTTCTCAACGGGGTATGGTCGTAAGCGAGAGTGGAGGGGGTAAGAATCGGTGAGTATTCTGCGGAGCGATGTGCGCTTGTGCAGCGGCGAGTTGGCTGGTCACTAGGAGTTTTTCGAGCACAGCTCGCGAACGCTTCAGTAACTTTCTTCGGTATCAACACGACTTTTGTTCGTCTCTTCACTCCGCACTCAATGAGCTCGAGAACAGCGTCCGCAAAGGTTCTGCGGTAATTTTGTGGCGGATATTGCAAAGACGAAATAAATAAATCGATGCACCAATTGTGTTGAAAGATAAGGACGACATTGGATAGGCAGTCTGGAAATAAAATGCTGCAAAACATCATTTACAGCAGGGTTCAGATGGCAACAATCAAAATGTGATGTGGCTAAAAGGGCAAAATGCTTACAACACCCAGGATTCCCAAGCCGTCTCCGATCCAAGTACTAACTGGGCCCACCGTTGCTTAACTTGACAGATCGGACGGGATGTCGTGTTCTCAACGGGGTATGGTCGTAAGCGAGAGTGGAGGGGGTAAGAATCGGTGAGTATTCTGCGGAGCGATGTGCGCTTGTGCAGCGGCGAGTTGGCTGGTCACTAGGAGTTTTTCGAGCACAGCTCGCGAACGCTTCAGTAACTTTCTTCGGTATCAACACGACTTTTGTTCGTCTCTTCACTCCGCACTCAATGAGCTCGAGAACAGCGTCCGCAAAGGTTCTGCGGTAATTTTGTGGCGGATATTGCAAAGACGAAATAAATAAATCGATGCACCAATTGTGTTGAAAGATAAGGACGACATTGGATAGGCAGTCTGGAAATAAAATGCTGCAAAACATCATTTACAGCAGGGTTCAGATGGCAACAATCAAAATGTGATGTGGCTAAAAGGGCAAAATGCTTACAACACCCAGGATTCCCAAGCCGTCTCCGATCCAAGTACTAACTGGGCCCACCGTTGCTTAACTTGACAGATCGGACGGGATGTCGTGTTCTCAACGGGGTATGGTCGTAAGCGAGAGTGGAGGGGGTAAGAATCGGTGAGTATTCTGCGGAGCGATGTGCGCTTGTGCAGCGGCGAGTTGGCTGGTCACTAGGAGTTTTTCGAGCACAGCTCGCGAACGCTTCAGTAACTTTCTTCGGTATCAACACGACTTTTGTTCGTCTCTTCACTCCGCACTCAATGAGCTCGAGAACAGCGTCCGCAAAGGTTCTGCGGTAATTTTGTGGCGGATATTGCAAAGACGAAATAAATAAATCGATGCACCAATTGTGTTGAAAGATAAGGACGACATTGGATAGGCAGTCTGGAAATAAAATGCTGCAAAACATCATTTACAGCAGGGTTCAGATGGCAACAATCAAAATGTGATGTGGCTAAAAGGGCAAAATGCTTACAACACCCAGGATTCCCAAGCCGTCTCCGATCCAAGTACTAACTGGGCCCACCGTTGCTTAACTTGACAGATCGGACGGGATGTCGTGTTCTCAACGGGGTATGGTCGTAAGCGAGAGTGGAGGGGGTAAGAATCGGTGAGTATTCTGCGGAGCGATGTGCGCTTGTGCAGCGGCGAGTTGGCTGGTCACTAGGAGTTTTTCGAGCACAGCTCGCGAACGCTTCAGTAACTTTCTTCGGTATCAACACGACTTTTGTTCGTCTCTTCACTCCGCACTCAATGAGCTCGAGAACAGCGTCCGCAAAGGTTCTGCGGTAATTTTGTGGCGGATATTGCAAAGACGAAATAAATAAATCGATGCACCAATTGTGTTGAAAGATAAGGACGACATTGGATAGGCAGTCTGGAAATAAAATGCTGCAAAACATCATTTACAGCAGGGTTCAGATGGCAACAATCAAAATGTGATGTGGCTAAAAGGGCAAAATGCTTACAACACCCAGGATTCCCAAGCCGTCTCCGATCCAAGTACTAACTGGGCCCACCGTTGCTTAACTTGACAGATCGGACGGGATGTCGTGTTCTCAACGGGGTATGGTCGTAAGCGAGAGTGGAGGGGGTAAGAATCGGTGAGTATTCTGCGGAGCGATGTGCGCTTGTGCAGCGGCGAGTTGGCTGGTCACTAGGAGTTTTTCGAGCACAGCTCGCGAACGCTTCAGTAACTTTCTTCGGTATCAACACGACTTTTGTTCGTCTCTTCACTCCGCACTCAATGAGCTCGAGAACAGCGTCCGCAAAGGTTCTGCGGTAATTTTGTGGCGGATATTGCAAAGACGAAATAAATAAATCGATGCACCAATTGTGTTGAAAGATAAGGACGACATTGGATAGGCAGTCTGGAAATAAAATGCTGCAAAACATCATTTACAGCAGGGTTCAGATGGCAACAATCAAAATGTGATGTGGCTAAAAGGGCAAAATGCTTACAACACCCAGGATTCCCAAGCCGTCTCCGATCCAAGTACTAACTGGGCCCACCGTTGCTTAACTTGACAGATCGGACGGGATGTCGTGTTCTCAACGGGGTATGGTCGTAAGCGAGAGTGGAGGGGGTAAGAATCGGTGAGTATTCTGCGGAGCGATGTGCGCTTGTGCAGCGGCGAGTTGGCTGGTCACTAGGAGTTTTTCGAGCACAGCTCGCGAACGCTTCAGTAACTTTCTTCGGTATCAACACGACTTTTGTTCGTCTCTTCACTCCGCACTCAATGAGCTCGAGAACAGCGTCCGCAAAGGTTCTGCGGTAATTTTGTGGCGGATATTGCAAAGACGAAATAAATAAATCGATGCACCAATTGTGTTGAAAGATAAGGACGACATTGGATAGGCAGTCTGGAAATAAAATGCTGCAAAACATCATTTACAGCAGGGTTCAGATGGCAACAATCAAAATGTGATGTGGCTAAAAGGGCAAAATGCTTACAACACCCAGGATTCCCAAGCCGTCTCCGATCCAAGTACTAACTGGGCCCACCGTTGCTTAACTTGACAGATCGGACGGGATGTCGTGTTCTCAACGGGGTATGGTCGTAAGCGAGAGTGGAGGGGGTAAGAATCGGTGAGTATTCTGCGGAGCGATGTGCGCTTGTGCAGCGGCGAGTTGGCTGGTCACTAGGAGTTTTTCGAGCACAGCTCGCGAACGCTTCAGTAACTTTCTTCGGTATCAACACGACTTTTGTTCGTCTCTTCACTCCGCACTCAATGAGCTCGAGAACAGCGTCCGCAAAGGTTCTGCGGTAATTTTGTGGCGGATATTGCAAAGACGAAACAAATAAATCGATGCACCAATTGTGTTGAAAGATAAGGACGACATTGGATAGGCAGTCTGGAAATAAAATGCTGCAAAACATCATTTACAGCAGGGTTCAGATGGCAACAATCAAAATGTGATGTGGCTAAAAGGGCAAAATGCTTACAACACCCAGGATTCCCAAGCCGTCTCCGATCCAAGTACTAACTGGGCCCACCGTTGCTTAACTTGACAGATCGGACGGGATGTCGTGTTCTCAACGGGGTATGGTCGTAAGCGAGAGTGGAGGGGGTAAGAATCGGTGAGTATTCTGCGGAGCGATGTGCGCTTGTGCAGCGGCGAGTTGGCTGGTCACTAGGAGTTTTTCGAGCACAGCTCGCGAACGCTTCAGTAACTTTCTTCGGTATCAACACGACTTTTGTTCGTCTCTTCACTCCGCACTCAATGAGCTCGAGAACAGCGTCCGCAAAGGTTCTGCGGTAATTTTGTGGCGGATATTGCAAAGACGAAATAAATAAATCGATGCACCAATTGTGTTGAAAGATAAGGACGACATTGGATAGGCAGTCTGGAAATAAAATGCTGCAAAACATCATTTACAGCAGGGTTCAGATGGCAACAATCAAAATGTGATGTGGCTAAAAGGGCAAAATGCTTACAACACCCAGGATTCCCAAGCCGTCTCCGATCCAAGTACTAACTGGGCCCACCGTTGCTTAACTTGACAGATCGGACGGGATGTCGTGTTCTCAACGGGGTATGGTCGTAAGCGAGAGTGGAGGGGGTAAGAATCGGTGAGTATTCTGCGGAGCGATGTGCGCTTGTGCAGCGGCGAGTTGGCTGGTCACTAGGAGTTTTTCGAGCACAGCTCGCGAACGCTTCAGTAACTTTCTTCGGTATCAACACGACTTTTGTTCGTCTCTTCACTCCGCACTCAATGAGCTCGAGAACAGCGTCCGCAAAGGTTCTGCGGTAATTTTGTGGCGGATATTGCAAAGACGAAACAAATAAATCGATGCACCAATTGTGTTGAAAGATAAGGACGACATTGGATAGGCAGTCTGGAAATAAAATGCTGCAAAACATCATTTACAGCAGGGTTCAGATGGCAACAATCAAAATGTGATGTGGCTAAAAGGGCAAAATGCTTACAACACCCAGGATTCCCAAGCCGTCTCCGATCCAAGTACTAACTGGGCCCACCGTTGCTTAACTTGACAGATCGGACGGGATGTCGTGTTCTCAACGGGGTATGGTCGTAAGCGAGAGTGGAGGGGGTAAGAATCGGTGAGTATTCTGCGGAGCGATGTGCGCTTGTGCAGCGGCGAGTTGGCTGGTCACTAGGAGTTTTTCGAGCACAGCTCGCGAACGCTTCAGTAACTTTCTTCGGTATCAACACGACTTTTGTTCGTCTCTTCACTCCGCACTCAATGAGCTCGAGAACAGCGTCCGCAAAGGTTCTGCGGTAATTTTGTGGCGGATATTGCAAAGACGAAACAAATAAATCGATGCACCAATTGTGTTGAAAGATAAGGACGACATTGGATAGGCAGTCTGGAAATAAAATGCTGCAAAACATCATTTACAGCAGGGTTCAGATGGCAACAATCAAAATGTGATGTGGCTAAAAGGGCAAAATGCTTACAACACCCAGGATTCCCAAGCCGTCTCCGATCCAAGTACTAACTGGGCCCACCGTTGCTTAACTTGACAGATCGGACGGGATGTCGTGTTCTCAACGGGGTATGGTCGTAAGCGAGAGTGGAGGGGGTAAGAATCGGTGAGTATTCTGCGGAGCGATGTGCGCTTGTGCAGCGGCGAGTTGGCTGGTCACTAGGAGTTTTTCGAGCACAGCTCGCGAACGCTTCAGTAACTTTCTTCGGTATCAACACGACTTTTGTTCGTCTCTTCACTCCGCACTCAATGAGCTCGAGAACAGCGTCCGCAAAGGTTCTGCGGTAATTTTGTGGCGGATATTGCAAAGACGAAACAAATAAATCGATGCACCAATTGTGTTGAAAGATAAGGACGACATTGGATAGGCAGTCTGGAAATAAAATGCTGCAAAACATCATTTACAGCAGGGTTCAGATGGCAACAATCAAAATGTGATGTGGCTAAAAGGGCAAAATGCTTACAACACCCAGGATTCCCAAGCCGTCTCCGATCCAAGTACTAACTGGGCCCACCGTTGCTTAACTTGACAGATCGGACGGGATGTCGTGTTCTCAACGGGGTATGGTCGTAAGCGAGAGTGGAGGGGGTAAGAATCGGTGAGTATTCTGCGGAGCGATGTGCGCTTGTGCAGCGGCGAGTTGGCTGGTCACTAGGAGTTTTTCGAGCACAGCTCGCGAACGCTTCAGTAACTTTCTTCGGTATCAACACGACTTTTGTTCGTCTCTTCACTCCGCACTCAATGAGCTCGAGAACAGCGTCCGCAAAGGTTCTGCGGTAATTTTGTGGCGGATATTGCAAAGACGAAACAAATAAATCGATGCACCAATTGTGTTGAAAGATAAGGACGACATTGGATAGGCAGTCTGGAAATAAAATGCTGCAAAACATCATTTACAGCAGGGTTCAGATGGCAACAATCAAAATGTGATGTGGCTAAAAGGGCAAAATGCTTACAACACCCAGGATTCCCAAGCCGTCTCCGATCCAAGTACTAACTGGGCCCACCGTTGCTTAACTTGACAGATCGGACGGGATGTCGTGTTCTCAACGGGGTATGGTCGTAAGCGAGAGTGGAGGGGGTAAGAATCGGTGAGTATTCTGCGGAGCGATGTGCGCTTGTGCAGCGGCGAGTTGGCTGGTCACTAGGAGTTTTTCGAGCACAGCTCGCGAACGCTTCAGTAACTTTCTTCGGTATCAACACGACTTTTGTTCGTCTCTTCACTCCGCACTCAATGAGCTCGAGAACAGCGTCCGCAAAGGTTCTGCGGTAATTTTGTGGCGGATATTGCAAAGACGAAACAAATAAATCGATGCACCAATTGTGTTGAAAGATAAGGACGACATTGGATAGGCAGTCTGGAAATAAAATGCTGCAAAACATCATTTACAGCAGGGTTCAGATGGCAACAATCAAAATGTGATGTGGCTAAAAGGGCAAAATGCTTACAACACCCAGGATTCCCAAGCCGTCTCCGATCCAAGTACTAACTGGGCCCACCGTTGCTTAACTTGACAGATCGGACGGGATGTCGTGTTCTCAACGGGGTATGGTCGTAAGCGAGAGTGGAGGGGGTAAGAATCGGTGAGTATTCTGCGGAGCGATGTGCGCTTGTGCAGCGGCGAGTTGGCTGGTCACTAGGAGTTTTTCGAGCACAGCTCGCGAACGCTTCAGTAACTTTCTTCGGTATCAACACGACTTTTGTTCGTCTCTTCACTCCGCACTCAATGAGCTCGAGAACAGCGTCCGCAAAGGTTCTGCGGTAATTTTGTGGCGGATATTGCAAAGACGAAACAAATAAATCGATGCACCAATTGTGTTGAAAGATAAGGACGACATTGGATAGGCAGTCTGGAAATAAAATGCTGCAAAACATCATTTACAGCAGGGTTCAGATGGCAACAATCAAAATGTGATGTGGCTAAAAGGGCAAAATGCTTACAACACCCAGGATTCCCAAGCCGTCTCCGATCCAAGTACTAACTGGGCCCACCGTTGCTTAACTTGACAGATCGGACGGGATGTCGTGTTCTCAACGGGGTATGGTCGTAAGCGAGAGTGGAGGGGGTAAGAATCGGTGAGTATTCTGCGGAGCGATGTGCGCTTGTGCAGCGGCGAGTTGGCTGGTCACTAGGAGTTTTTCGAGCACAGCTCGCGAACGCTTCAGTAACTTTCTTCGGTATCAACACGACTTTTGTTCGTCTCTTCACTCCGCACTCAATGAGCTCGAGAACAGCGTCCGCAAAGGTTCTGCGGTAATTTTGTGGCGGATATTGCAAAGACGAAACAAATAAATCGATGCACCAATTGTGTTGAAAGATAAGGACGACATTGGATAGGCAGTCTGGAAATAAAATGCTGCAAAACATCATTTACAGCAGGGTTCAGATGGCAACAATCAAAATGTGATGTGGCTAAAAGGGCAAAATGCTTACAACACCCAGGATTCCCAAGCCGTCTCCGATCCAAGTACTAACTGGGCCCACCGTTGCTTAACTTGACAGATCGGACGGGATGTCGTGTTCTCAACGGGGTATGGTCGTAAGCGAGAGTGGAGGGGGTAAGAATCGGTGAGTATTCTGCGGAGCGATGTGCGCTTGTGCAGCGGCGAGTTGGCTGGTCACTAGGAGTTTTTCGAGCACAGCTCGCGAACGCTTCAGTAACTTTCTTCGGTATCAACACGACTTTTGTTCGTCTCTTCACTCCGCACTCAATGAGCTCGAGAACAGCGTCCGCAAAGGTTCTGCGGTAATTTTGTGGCGGATATTGCAAAGACGAAACAAATAAATCGATGCACCAATTGTGTTGAAAGATAAGGACGACATTGGATAGGCAGTCTGGAAATAAAATGCTGCAAAACATCATTTACAGCAGGGTTCAGATGGCAACAATCAAAATGTGATGTGGCTAAAAGGGCAAAATGCTTACAACACCCAGGATTCCCAAGCCGTCTCCGATCCAAGTACTAACTGGGCCCACCGTTGCTTAACTTGACAGATCGGACGGGATGTCGTGTTCTCAACGGGGTATGGTCGTAAGCGAGAGTGGAGGGGGTAAGAATCGGTGAGTATTCTGCGGAGCGATGTGCGCTTGTGCAGCGGCGAGTTGGCTGGTCACTAGGAGTTTTTCGAGCACAGCTCGCGAACGCTTCAGTAACTTTCTTCGGTATCAACACGACTTTTGTTCGTCTCTTCACTCCGCACTCAATGAGCTCGAGAACAGCGTCCGCAAAGGTTCTGCGGTAATTTTGTGGCGGATATTGCAAAGACGAAACAAATAAATCGATGCACCAATTGTGTTGAAAGATAAGGACGACATTGGATAGGCAGTCTGGAAATAAAATGCTGCAAAACATCATTTACAGCAGGGTTCAGATGGCAACAATCAAAATGTGATGTGGCTAAAAGGGCAAAATGCTTACAACACCCAGGATTCCCAAGCCGTCTCCGATCCAAGTACTAACTGGGCCCACCGTTGCTTAACTTGACAGATCGGACGGGATGTCGTGTTCTCAACGGGGTATGGTCGTAAGCGAGAGTGGAGGGGGTAAGAATCGGTGAGTATTCTGCGGAGCGATGTGCGCTTGTGCAGCGGCGAGTTGGCTGGTCACTAGGAGTTTTTCGAGCACAGCTCGCGAACGCTTCAGTAACTTTCTTCGGTATCAACACGACTTTTGTTCGTCTCTTCACTCCGCACTCAATGAGCTCGAGAACAGCGTCCGCAAAGGTTCTGCGGTAATTTTGTGGCGGATATTGCAAAGACGAAACAAATAAATCGATGCACCAATTGTGTTGAAAGATAAGGACGACATTGGATAGGCAGTCTGGAAATAAAATGCTGCAAAACATCATTTACAGCAGGGTTCAGATGGCAACAATCAAAATGTGATGTGGCTAAAAGGGCAAAATGCTTACAACACCCAGGATTCCCAAGCCGTCTCCGATCCAAGTACTAACTGGGCCCACCGTTGCTTAACTTGACAGATCGGACGGGATGTCGTGTTCTCAACGGGGTATGGTCGTAAGCGAGAGTGGAGGGGGTAAGAATCGGTGAGTATTCTGCGGAGCGATGTGCGCTTGTGCAGCGGCGAGTTGGCTGGTCACTAGGAGTTTTTCGAGCACAGCTCGCGAACGCTTCAGTAACTTTCTTCGGTATCAACACGACTTTTGTTCGTCTCTTCACTCCGCACTCAATGAGCTCGAGAACAGCGTCCGCAAAGGTTCTGCGGTAATTTTGTGGCGGATATTGCAAAGACGAAACAAATAAATCGATGCACCAATTGTGTTGAAAGATAAGGACGACATTGGATAGGCAGTCTGGAAATAAAATGCTGCAAAACATCATTTACAGCAGGGTTCAGATGGCAACAATCAAAATGTGATGTGGCTAAAAGGGCAAAATGCTTACAACACCCAGGATTCCCAAGCCGTCTCCGATCCAAGTACTAACTGGGCCCACCGTTGCTTAACTTGACAGATCGGACGGGATGTCGTGTTCTCAACGGGGTATGGTCGTAAGCGAGAGTGGAGGGGGTAAGAATCGGTGAGTATTCTGCGGAGCGATGTGCGCTTGTGCAGCGGCGAGTTGGCTGGTCACTAGGAGTTTTTCGAGCACAGCTCGCGAACGCTTCAGTAACTTTCTTCGGTATCAACACGACTTTTGTTCGTCTCTTCACTCCGCACTCAATGAGCTCGAGAACAGCGTCCGCAAAGGTTCTGCGGTAATTTTGTGGCGGATATTGCAAAGACGAAACAAATAAATCGATGCACCAATTGTGTTGAAAGATAAGGACGACATTGGATAGGCAGTCTGGAAATAAAATGCTGCAAAACATCATTTACAGCAGGGTTCAGATGGCAACAATCAAAATGTGATGTGGCTAAAAGGGCAAAATGCTTACAACACCCAGGATTCCCAAGCCGTCTCCGATCCAAGTACTAACTGGGCCCACCGTTGCTTAACTTGACAGATCGGACGGGATGTCGTGTTCTCAACGGGGTATGGTCGTAAGCGAGAGTGGAGGGGGTAAGAATCGGTGAGTATTCTGCGGAGCGATGTGCGCTTGTGCAGCGGCGAGTTGGCTGGTCACTAGGAGTTTTTCGAGCACAGCTCGCGAACGCTTCAGTAACTTTCTTCGGTATCAACACGACTTTTGTTCGTCTCTTCACTCCGCACTCAATGAGCTCGAGAACAGCGTCCGCAAAGGTTCTGCGGTAATTTTGTGGCGGATATTGCAAAGACGAAACAAATAAATCGATGCACCAATTGTGTTGAAAGATAAGGACGACATTGGATAGGCAGTCTGGAAATAAAATGCTGCAAAACATCATTTACAGCAGGGTTCAGATGGCAACAATCAAAATGTGATGTGGCTAAAAGGGCAAAATGCTTACAACACCCAGGATTCCCAAGCCGTCTCCGATCCAAGTACTAACTGGGCCCACCGTTGCTTAACTTGACAGATCGGACGGGATGTCGTGTTCTCAACGGGGTATGGTCGTAAGCGAGAGTGGAGGGGGTAAGAATCGGTGAGTATTCTGCGGAGCGATGTGCGCTTGTGCAGCGGCGAGTTGGCTGGTCACTAGGAGTTTTTCGAGCACAGCTCGCGAACGCTTCAGTAACTTTCTTCGGTATCAACACGACTTTTGTTCGTCTCTTCACTCCGCACTCAATGAGCTCGAGAACAGCGTCCGCAAAGGTTCTGCGGTAATTTTGTGGCGGATATTGCAAAGACGAAACAAATAAATCGATGCACCAATTGTGTTGAAAGATAAGGACGACATTGGATAGGCAGTCTGGAAATAAAATGCTGCAAAACATCATTTACAGCAGGGTTCAGATGGCAACAATCAAAATGTGATGTGGCTAAAAGGGCAAAATGCTTACAACACCCAGGATTCCCAAGCCGTCTCCGATCCAAGTACTAACTGGGCCCACCGTTGCTTAACTTGACAGATCGGACGGGATGTCGTGTTCTCAACGGGGTATGGTCGTAAGCGAGAGTGGAGGGGGTAAGAATCGGTGAGTATTCTGCGGAGCGATGTGCGCTTGTGCAGCGGCGAGTTGGCTGGTCACTAGGAGTTTTTCGAGCACAGCTCGCGAACGCTTCAGTAACTTTCTTCGGTATCAACACGACTTTTGTTCGTCTCTTCACTCCGCACTCAATGAGCTCGAGAACAGCGTCCGCAAAGGTTCTGCGGTAATTTTGTGGCGGATATTGCAAAGACGAAACAAATAAATCGATGCACCAATTGTGTTGAAAGATAAGGACGACATTGGATAGGCAGTCTGGAAATAAAATGCTGCAAAACATCATTTACAGCAGGGTTCAGATGGCAACAATCAAAATGTGATGTGGCTAAAAGGGCAAAATGCTTACAACACCCAGGATTCCCAAGCCGTCTCCGATCCAAGTACTAACTGGGCCCACCGTTGCTTAACTTGACAGATCGGACGGGATGTCGTGTTCTCAACGGGGTATGGTCGTAAGCGAGAGTGGAGGGGGTAAGAATCGGTGAGTATTCTGCGGAGCGATGTGCGCTTGTGCAGCGGCGAGTTGGCTGGTCACTAGGAGTTTTTCGAGCACAGCTCGCGAACGCTTCAGTAACTTTCTTCGGTATCAACACGACTTTTGTTCGTCTCTTCACTCCGCACTCAATGAGCTCGAGAACAGCGTCCGCAAAGGTTCTGCGGTAATTTTGTGGCGGATATTGCAAAGACGAAACAAATAAATCGATGCACCAATTGTGTTGAAAGATAAGGACGACATTGGATAGGCAGTCTGGAAATAAAATGCTGCAAAACATCATTTACAGCAGGGTTCAGATGGCAACAATCAAAATGTGATGTGGCTAAAAGGGCAAAATGCTTACAACACCCAGGATTCCCAAGCCGTCTCCGATCCAAGTACTAACTGGGCCCACCGTTGCTTAACTTGACAGATCGGACGGGATGTCGTGTTCTCAACGGGGTATGGTCGTAAGCGAGAGTGGAGGGGGTAAGAATCGGTGAGTATTCTGCGGAGCGATGTGCGCTTGTGCAGCGGCGAGTTGGCTGGTCACTAGGAGTTTTTCGAGCACAGCTCGCGAACGCTTCAGTAACTTTCTTCGGTATCAACACGACTTTTGTTCGTCTCTTCACTCCGCACTCAATGAGCTCGAGAACAGCGTCCGCAAAGGTTCTGCGGTAATTTTGTGGCGGATATTGCAAAGACGAAACAAATAAATCGATGCACCAATTGTGTTGAAAGATAAGGACGACATTGGATAGGCAGTCTGGAAATAAAATGCTGCAAAACATCATTTACAGCAGGGTTCAGATGGCAACAATCAAAATGTGATGTGGCTAAAAGGGCAAAATGCTTACAACACCCAGGATTCCCAAGCCGTCTCCGATCCAAGTACTAACTGGGCCCACCGTTGCTTAACTTGACAGATCGGACGGGATGTCGTGTTCTCAACGGGGTATGGTCGTAAGCGAGAGTGGAGGGGGTAAGAATCGGTGAGTATTCTGCGGAGCGATGTGCGCTTGTGCAGCGGCGAGTTGGCTGGTCACTAGGAGTTTTTCGAGCACAGCTCGCGAACGCTTCAGTAACTTTCTTCGGTATCAACACGACTTTTGTTCGTCTCTTCACTCCGCACTCAATGAGCTCGAGAACAGCGTCCGCAAAGGTTCTGCGGTAATTTTGTGGCGGATATTGCAAAGACGAAACAAATAAATCGATGCACCAATTGTGTTGAAAGATAAGGACGACATTGGATAGGCAGTCTGGAAATAAAATGCTGCAAAACATCATTTACAGCAGGGTTCAGATGGCAACAATCAAAATGTGATGTGGCTAAAAGGGCAAAATGCTTACAACACCCAGGATTCCCAAGCCGTCTCCGATCCAAGTACTAACTGGGCCCACCGTTGCTTAACTTGACAGATCGGACGGGATGTCGTGTTCTCAACGGGGTATGGTCGTAAGCGAGAGTGGAGGGGGTAAGAATCGGTGAGTATTCTGCGGAGCGATGTGCGCTTGTGCAGCGGCGAGTTGGCTGGTCACTAGGAGTTTTTCGAGCACAGCTCGCGAACGCTTCAGTAACTTTCTTCGGTATCAACACGACTTTTGTTCGTCTCTTCACTCCGCACTCAATGAGCTCGAGAACAGCGTCCGCAAAGGTTCTGCGGTAATTTTGTGGCGGATATTGCAAAGACGAAACAAATAAATCGATGCACCAATTGTGTTGAAAGATAAGGACGACATTGGATAGGCAGTCTGGAAATAAAATGCTGCAAAACATCATTTACAGCAGGGTTCAGATGGCAACAATCAAAATGTGATGTGGCTAAAAGGGCAAAATGCTTACAACACCCAGGATTCCCAAGCCGTCTCCGATCCAAGTACTAACTGGGCCCACCGTTGCTTAACTTGACAGATCGGACGGGATGTCGTGTTCTCAACGGGGTATGGTCGTAAGCGAGAGTGGAGGGGGTAAGAATCGGTGAGTATTCTGCGGAGCGATGTGCGCTTGTGCAGCGGCGAGTTGGCTGGTCACTAGGAGTTTTTCGAGCACAGCTCGCGAACGCTTCAGTAACTTTCTTCGGTATCAACACGACTTTTGTTCGTCTCTTCACTCCGCACTCAATGAGCTCGAGAACAGCGTCCGCAAAGGTTCTGCGGTAATTTTGTGGCGGATATTGCAAAGACGAAACAAATAAATCGATGCACCAATTGTGTTGAAAGATAAGGACGACATTGGATAGGCAGTCTGGAAATAAAATGCTGCAAAACATCATTTACAGCAGGGTTCAGATGGCAACAATCAAAATGTGATGTGGCTAAAAGGGCAAAATGCTTACAACACCCAGGATTCCCAAGCCGTCTCCGATCCAAGTACTAACTGGGCCCACCGTTGCTTAACTTGACAGATCGGACGGGATGTCGTGTTCTCAACGGGGTATGGTCGTAAGCGAGAGTGGAGGGGGTAAGAATCGGTGAGTATTCTGCGGAGCGATGTGCGCTTGTGCAGCGGCGAGTTGGCTGGTCACTAGGAGTTTTTCGAGCACAGCTCGCGAACGCTTCAGTAACTTTCTTCGGTATCAACACGACTTTTGTTCGTCTCTTCACTCCGCACTCAATGAGCTCGAGAACAGCGTCCGCAAAGGTTCTGCGGTAATTTTGTGGCGGATATTGCAAAGACGAAACAAATAAATCGATGCACCAATTGTGTTGAAAGATAAGGACGACATTGGATAGGCAGTCTGGAAATAAAATGCTGCAAAACATCATTTACAGCAGGGTTCAGATGGCAACAATCAAAATGTGATGTGGCTAAAAGGGCAAAATGCTTACAACACCCAGGATTCCCAAGCCGTCTCCGATCCAAGTACTAACTGGGCCCACCGTTGCTTAACTTGACAGATCGGACGGGATGTCGTGTTCTCAACGGGGTATGGTCGTAAGCGAGAGTGGAGGGGGTAAGAATCGGTGAGTATTCTGCGGAGCGATGTGCGCTTGTGCAGCGGCGAGTTGGCTGGTCACTAGGAGTTTTTCGAGCACAGCTCGCGAACGCTTCAGTAACTTTCTTCGGTATCAACACGACTTTTGTTCGTCTCTTCACTCCGCACTCAATGAGCTCGAGAACAGCGTCCGCAAAGGTTCTGCGGTAATTTTGTGGCGGATATTGCAAAGACGAAACAAATAAATCGATGCACCAATTGTGTTGAAAGATAAGGACGACATTGGATAGGCAGTCTGGAAATAAAATGCTGCAAAACATCATTTACAGCAGGGTTCAGATGGCAACAATCAAAATGTGATGTGGCTAAAAGGGCAAAATGCTTACAACACCCAGGATTCCCAAGCCGTCTCCGATCCAAGTACTAACTGGGCCCACCGTTGCTTAACTTGACAGATCGGACGGGATGTCGTGTTCTCAACGGGGTATGGTCGTAAGCGAGAGTGGAGGGGGTAAGAATCGGTGAGTATTCTGCGGAGCGATGTGCGCTTGTGCAGCGGCGAGTTGGCTGGTCACTAGGAGTTTTTCGAGCACAGCTCGCGAACGCTTCAGTAACTTTCTTCGGTATCAACACGACTTTTGTTCGTCTCTTCACTCCGCACTCAATGAGCTCGAGAACAGCGTCCGCAAAGGTTCTGCGGTAATTTTGTGGCGGATATTGCAAAGACGAAACAAATAAATCGATGCACCAATTGTGTTGAAAGATAAGGACGACATTGGATAGGCAGTCTGGAAATAAAATGCTGCAAAACATCATTTACAGCAGGGTTCAGATGGCAACAATCAAAATGTGATGTGGCTAAAAGGGCAAAATGCTTACAACACCCAGGATTCCCAAGCCGTCTCCGATCCAAGTACTAACTGGGCCCACCGTTGCTTAACTTGACAGATCGGACGGGATGTCGTGTTCTCAACGGGGTATGGTCGTAAGCGAGAGTGGAGGGGGTAAGAATCGGTGAGTATTCTGCGGAGCGATGTGCGCTTGTGCAGCGGCGAGTTGGCTGGTCACTAGGAGTTTTTCGAGCACAGCTCGCGAACGCTTCAGTAACTTTCTTCGGTATCAACACGACTTTTGTTCGTCTCTTCACTCCGCACTCAATGAGCTCGAGAACAGCGTCCGCAAAGGTTCTGCGGTAATTTTGTGGCGGATATTGCAAAGACGAAACAAATAAATCGATGCACCAATTGTGTTGAAAGATAAGGACGACATTGGATAGGCAGTCTGGAAATAAAATGCTGCAAAACATCATTTACAGCAGGGTTCAGATGGCAACAATCAAAATGTGATGTGGCTAAAAGGGCAAAATGCTTACAACACCCAGGATTCCCAAGCCGTCTCCGATCCAAGTACTAACTGGGCCCACCGTTGCTTAACTTGACAGATCGGACGGGATGTCGTGTTCTCAACGGGGTATGGTCGTAAGCGAGAGTGGAGGGGGTAAGAATCGGTGAGTATTCTGCGGAGCGATGTGCGCTTGTGCAGCGGCGAGTTGGCTGGTCACTAGGAGTTTTTCGAGCACAGCTCGCGAACGCTTCAGTAACTTTCTTCGGTATCAACACGACTTTTGTTCGTCTCTTCACTCCGCACTCAATGAGCTCGAGAACAGCGTCCGCAAAGGTTCTGCGGTAATTTTGTGGCGGATATTGCAAAGACGAAACAAATAAATCGATGCACCAATTGTGTTGAAAGATAAGGACGACATTGGATAGGCAGTCTGGAAATAAAATGCTGCAAAACATCATTTACAGCAGGGTTCAGATGGCAACAATCAAAATGTGATGTGGCTAAAAGGGCAAAATGCTTACAACACCCAGGATTCCCAAGCCGTCTCCGATCCAAGTACTAACTGGGCCCACCGTTGCTTAACTTGACAGATCGGACGGGATGTCGTGTTCTCAACGGGGTATGGTCGTAAGCGAGAGTGGAGGGGGTAAGAATCGGTGAGTATTCTGCGGAGCGATGTGCGCTTGTGCAGCGGCGAGTTGGCTGGTCACTAGGAGTTTTTCGAGCACAGCTCGCGAACGCTTCAGTAACTTTCTTCGGTATCAACACGACTTTTGTTCGTCTCTTCACTCCGCACTCAATGAGCTCGAGAACAGCGTCCGCAAAGGTTCTGCGGTAATTTTGTGGCGGATATTGCAAAGACGAAACAAATAAATCGATGCACCAATTGTGTTGAAAGATAAGGACGACATTGGATAGGCAGTCTGGAAATAAAATGCTGCAAAACATCATTTACAGCAGGGTTCAGATGGCAACAATCAAAATGTGATGTGGCTAAAAGGGCAAAATGCTTACAACACCCAGGATTCCCAAGCCGTCTCCGATCCAAGTACTAACTGGGCCCACCGTTGCTTAACTTGACAGATCGGACGGGATGTCGTGTTCTCAACGGGGTATGGTCGTAAGCGAGAGTGGAGGGGGTAAGAATCGGTGAGTATTCTGCGGAGCGATGTGCGCTTGTGCAGCGGCGAGTTGGCTGGTCACTAGGAGTTTTTCGAGCACAGCTCGCGAACGCTTCAGTAACTTTCTTCGGTATCAACACGACTTTTGTTCGTCTCTTCACTCCGCACTCAATGAGCTCGAGAACAGCGTCCGCAAAGGTTCTGCGGTAATTTTGTGGCGGATATTGCAAAGACGAAACAAATAAATCGATGCACCAATTGTGTTGAAAGATAAGGACGACATTGGATAGGCAGTCTGGAAATAAAATGCTGCAAAACATCATTTACAGCAGGGTTCAGATGGCAACAATCAAAATGTGATGTGGCTAAAAGGGCAAAATGCTTACAACACCCAGGATTCCCAAGCCGTCTCCGATCCAAGTACTAACTGGGCCCACCGTTGCTTAACTTGACAGATCGGACGGGATGTCGTGTTCTCAACGGGGTATGGTCGTAAGCGAGAGTGGAGGGGGTAAGAATCGGTGAGTATTCTGCGGAGCGATGTGCGCTTGTGCAGCGGCGAGTTGGCTGGTCACTAGGAGTTTTTCGAGCACAGCTCGCGAACGCTTCAGTAACTTTCTTCGGTATCAACACGACTTTTGTTCGTCTCTTCACTCCGCACTCAATGAGCTCGAGAACAGCGTCCGCAAAGGTTCTGCGGTAATTTTGTGGCGGATATTGCAAAGACGAAACAAATAAATCGATGCACCAATTGTGTTGAAAGATAAGGACGACATTGGATAGGCAGTCTGGAAATAAAATGCTGCAAAACATCATTTACAGCAGGGTTCAGATGGCAACAATCAAAATGTGATGTGGCTAAAAGGGCAAAATGCTTACAACACCCAGGATTCCCAAGCCGTCTCCGATCCAAGTACTAACTGGGCCCACCGTTGCTTAACTTGACAGATCGGACGGGATGTCGTGTTCTCAACGGGGTATGGTCGTAAGCGAGAGTGGAGGGGGTAAGAATCGGTGAGTATTCTGCGGAGCGATGTGCGCTTGTGCAGCGGCGAGTTGGCTGGTCACTAGGAGTTTTTCGAGCACAGCTCGCGAACGCTTCAGTAACTTTCTTCGGTATCAACACGACTTTTGTTCGTCTCTTCACTCCGCACTCAATGAGCTCGAGAACAGCGTCCGCAAAGGTTCTGCGGTAATTTTGTGGCGGATATTGCAAAGACGAAACAAATAAATCGATGCACCAATTGTGTTGAAAGATAAGGACGACATTGGATAGGCAGTCTGGAAATAAAATGCTGCAAAACATCATTTACAGCAGGGTTCAGATGGCAACAATCAAAATGTGATGTGGCTAAAAGGGCAAAATGCTTACAACACCCAGGATTCCCAAGCCGTCTCCGATCCAAGTACTAACTGGGCCCACCGTTGCTTAACTTGACAGATCGGACGGGATGTCGTGTTCTCAACGGGGTATGGTCGTAAGCGAGAGTGGAGGGGGTAAGAATCGGTGAGTATTCTGCGGAGCGATGTGCGCTTGTGCAGCGGCGAGTTGGCTGGTCACTAGGAGTTTTTCGAGCACAGCTCGCGAACGCTTCAGTAACTTTCTTCGGTATCAACACGACTTTTGTTCGTCTCTTCACTCCGCACTCAATGAGCTCGAGAACAGCGTCCGCAAAGGTTCTGCGGTAATTTTGTGGCGGATATTGCAAAGACGAAACAAATAAATCGATGCACCAATTGTGTTGAAAGATAAGGACGACATTGGATAGGCAGTCTGGAAATAAAATGCTGCAAAACATCATTTACAGCAGGGTTCAGATGGCAACAATCAAAATGTGATGTGGCTAAAAGGGCAAAATGCTTACAACACCCAGGATTCCCAAGCCGTCTCCGATCCAAGTACTAACTGGGCCCACCGTTGCTTAACTTGACAGATCGGACGGGATGTCGTGTTCTCAACGGGGTATGGTCGTAAGCGAGAGTGGAGGGGGTAAGAATCGGTGAGTATTCTGCGGAGCGATGTGCGCTTGTGCAGCGGCGAGTTGGCTGGTCACTAGGAGTTTTTCGAGCACAGCTCGCGAACGCTTCAGTAACTTTCTTCGGTATCAACACGACTTTTGTTCGTCTCTTCACTCCGCACTCAATGAGCTCGAGAACAGCGTCCGCAAAGGTTCTGCGGTAATTTTGTGGCGGATATTGCAAAGACGAAACAAATAAATCGATGCACCAATTGTGTTGAAAGATAAGGACGACATTGGATAGGCAGTCTGGAAATAAAATGCTGCAAAACATCATTACAGCAGGGTTCAGATGGCAACAATCAAAATGTGATGTGGCTAAAAGGGCAAAATGCTTACAACACCCAGGATTCCCAAGCCGTCTCCGATCCAAGTACTAACTGGGCCCACCGTTGCTTAACTTGACAGATCGGACGGGATGTCGTGTTCTCAACGGGGTATGGTCGTAAGCGAGAGTGGAGGGGGTAAGAATCGGTGAGTATTCTGCGGAGCGATGTGCGCTTGTGCAGCGGCGAGTTGGCTGGTCACTAGGAGTTTTTCGAGCACAGCTCGCGAACGCTTCAGTAACTTTCTTCGGTATCAACACGACTTTTGTTCGTCTCTTCACTCCGCACTCAATGAGCTCGAGAACAGCGTCCGCAAAGGTTCTGCGGTAATTTTGTGGCGGATATTGCAAAGACGAAACAAATAAATCGATGCACCAATTGTGTTGAAAGATAAGGACGACATTGGATAGGCAGTCTGGAAATAAAATGCTGCAAAACATCATTTACAGCAGGGTTCAGATGGCAACAATCAAAATGTGATGTGGCTAAAAGGGCAAAATGCTTACAACACCCAGGATTCCCAAGCCGTCTCCGATCCAAGTACTAACTGGGCCACCGTTGCTTAACTTGACAGATCGGACGGGATGTCGTGTTCTCAACGGGGTATGGTCGTAAGCGAGAGTGGAGGGGGTAAGAATCGGTGAGTATTCTGCGGAGCGATGTGCGCTTGTGCAGCGGCGAGTTGGCTGGTCACTAGGAGTTTTTCGAGCACAGCTCGCGAACGCTTCAGTAACTTTCTTCGGTATCAACACGACTTTTGTTCGTCTCTTCACTCCGCACTCAATGAGCTCGAGAACAGCGTCCGCAAAGGTTCTGCGGTAATTTTGTGGCGGATATTGCAAAGACGAAATAAATAAATCGATGCACCAATTGTGTTGAAAGATAAGGACGACATTGGATAGGCAGTCTGGAAATAAAATGCTGCAAAACATCATTTACAGCAGGGTTCAGATGGCAACAATCAAAATGTGATGTGGCTAAAAGGGCAAAATGCTTACAACACCCAGGATTCCCAAGCCGTCTCCGATCCAAGTACTAACTGGGCCCACCGTTGCTTAACTTGACAGATCGGACGGGATGTCGTGTTCTCAACGGGGTATGGTCGTAAGCGAGAGTGGAGGGGGTAAGAATCGGTGAGTATTCTGCGGAGCGATGTGCGCTTGTGCAGCGGCGAGTTGGCTGGTCACTAGGAGTTTTTCGAGCACAGCTCGCGAACGCTTCAGTAACTTTCTTCGGTATCAACACGACTTTTGTTCGTCTCTTCACTCCGCACTCAATGAGCTCGAGAACAGCGTCCGCAAAGGTTCTGCGGTAATTTTGTGGCGGATATTGCAAAGACGAAACAAATAAATCGATGCACCAATTGTGTTGAAAGATAAGGACGACATTGGATAGGCAGTCTGGAAATAAAATGCTGCAAAACATCATTTACAGCAGGGTTCAGATGGCAACAATCAAAATGTGATGTGGCCCAAGCCGTCTCCGATCCAAGTACTAACTGGGCCCACCGTTGCTTAACTTGACAGATCGGACGGGATGTCGTGTTCTCAACGGGGTATGGTCGTAAGCGAGAGTGGAGGGGGTAAGAATCGGTGAGTATTCTGCGGAGCGATGTGCGCTTGTGCAGCGGCGAGTTGGCTGGTCACTAGGAGTTTTTCGAGCACAGCTCGCGAACGCTTCAGTAACTTTCTTCGGTATCAACACGAGAGTGTTCGTCTCTTCACTCCGCACTCAATGAGCTCGAGAAAGCGTCCGCAAAGGTTCTGCGGTAATTTTGTGGCGGATATTGCAAAGACGAAACAAATAAATCGATGCACCAATTGTGTTGAAAGCTAAGGACGACATTGGATAGGCAGATCTGGAAATAAAATGCTGCAAAACATCATTTACAGCAGGGTTCAGATGGCAAAATCAAAATGTGATGTGGCTAAAAGGGCAAAATGCTTACAACACCCAGGATTCCCAAGCGTCTCCGATCCAAGTACTAACTGGGCCCACCGTTGCTTAACTTGACAGATCGGACGGGATGTCGTGTTCTCAACGGGGTATGGTCGTAAGCGAGAGTGGAGGGGGTAAGAATCGGTGAGTATTCTGCGGAGCGATGTGCGCTTGTGCAGGGCGAGTTGGCTGGTCACTAGGAGTTTTTCGAGCACAGCTCGCGAACGCTTCAGTAACTTTCTTCGGTATCAACACGACTTTTGTTCGTCTCTTCACTCCGCACTCAATGAACTCGAAAAGCGTCCTGCAAAGGTCTGCGGGAATTTTGTGGGGATATTGCAAAGCGAAACAAATAAATGCGATGCCCAATTGTGTTGAAAGCTAAGGACGACATTGGATAGCAGTCTGGAAATAAAATGCTGCAAAACATCATTTACAGCAGGGTTCAGATGGCAACAACAAAATGGATGTGGCTAAAATGGCAAAAACTACAACACCCAGGTTCCCAAGCTTCTCATCCAAGTCTAACAGGGCCCAACGTTGCTTAAACGAAAGATCGACGGGATTGAGTGTTTCAACGGGGTATGGTCGTAAGCGAGAGTGGAGGGGGTGAGAATCGGTATATTCTGCGGAGCGATGTGCCTTTGCAGCGGCGAGTTGGCTGGTCACTACAGTTTTCGAGCACAGGCGAAAGTTAGTAACTTTCACGGTACAACACACTTTTGTTCGTCTCTTCATCCGCACTCAATGACCAAAAGCGTTTGCAAAGGTTATGCGGTAATTTTTGGCGGATATTCAAGGTCGAAACAAATAAATTGTTGCACCCAATTTGTTGAAAGCTAAGGACGACATTGATACCAATCCTGGAAAGCTAAAATCGCTCCGCCATCAGTTTCAGCCCGGCGCGACTAGCACCCGCCCCCTCTCCCTAATGTGCTTGGCCTAATCGTTCAAAATGACTTACGAACACCCAGGATTCCCAGAGCGTCTCCGAAGAAGAGAATCCGCCACTTCTGAAGAAGGGAAATGAAGAATTTAGAGAGCAAAGATTCAACATTCAGTTTATGATGAACACCTAGTAGCTAATAAAAGAAATCAACTTATGCAACAGCTGAAACAGGAATTCCACAATTTCTAAATCAACTGCATTCAGTACCGTCCATCACCTCACAATATGAATCAACTATTAAAGCCGAATTACAATAGGTGAATTCGTTTATTGCCGTTATCTACATCTCTTTTTAGATACTAAAAACACCAATAAATGAACCCTTGAATGTCATTTGTCACTCACCCTCTTCGGCACAGCAGTCAATCCGTCGACGATGGCCTTCACGTGATCGATGTCCAGCATCATCGATATGATACCCGGATGATCGTCTGAAAAAATATGTCGAGGTTTTGATCTTTGATCTTTTACCACCTTATAAATGCGTTTTGCAACCTATTACTTGTTCACAAGAATGGATCCTATAGAGCATGCACTACCCATCAGGCCATGCGCACTCACTGCAACACCACTTCACCATGACCAAAAATGTTTTGTTGAAAATGTTCGAAAATAGCCCCAAACTAGATCGAGAATGAATTCCGCAAGAAGTCTTGTGCACACGCTACGACGCCAGTTAATATGTGCCTTGTGAAAAAAATATGCATTTCCTGGCAATTACTTACCGGAAATGCATCTATTTCGTGACTGTTTAATAAAATTTACTATTAAAAACAATAAAATAGCATAAAACGACCAGGAAATAGTTGCCGAATTGCGGTCGGATCGTGCTTGAGCGCCTTGAAGTGCTC